>JAZGTJ010000540.1:70132-99712 GCA_036877575.1 Botia almorhae
AAAGAAGACACAGGTGAATACAATGAGGAGAAAACAGAAACATAATAGAACTACAAACTCAGTCAACAAAATAAAAGTACAAGACAAGCAACCATGGGACAGATGCTGTACATGTATATGCATTGTTAAACATTATTAAAAAACAAATAAAATAAGTATAAAAAGTATCGTAAAGTACTGTAAAGAAGTGTATTTTCCAGTAATATTATAGTAATATTTTCCAATTTATATTTAGGTCAAGCGCAGATAACACTCTTATAACTTGTGTTATTTTCTCTCTTTCTTACCCGTTTTTCGTGGTTGGGGATGATGCAGCGCAGGAAGTTGGGGTTGGTGTTGCGGAGGGTGGCCATTAGTTTAGTGAGGGACTCTTTGTACAGTTGCCCCACTGTGCGAAACATGCCCTTCTTCGTCTTGAGCCCAGCCGCCCCAAAATTCACTGATGCACTGCCCTCACCAGATGACAACTGATCCAGCCCAACAATCCTCTCCACTGACCAGCACAAAACAGCAATGTTAAAATTCATAAATGTTTTAATCCTGCTATATTTTAGTGCTTTTAAAGACACAAAGCAGCTAAAAATAAAGGTAAAATCTACCAAATCTGTTCTGTTTAACAAAAGTCAACATTTTATATGTTTACAGTATATAATTTGAATTATTGTGTTGAACTTGTAACTCAGCATTAAGATTTGACACTAGCCAAACAGAAACCAATTCTATTAGTGTAGTTTCCACATAAACTACATACAAGCAGAACACTACATATAAATTTAAATTAAACTAAAATGAGCTTTAACCAACTCATCAAACAGTAACACTTTACAATAAGATCCCATTAAGTAACATTATTTAATGCATTAGCTAACAGAAATCAACAGTCAGCAATAAATTTTTACAGCATTTATTAATCTTTGTTGATTTATACAAATGCAATTGTTCATGTTAGTTCATTGTGATTCAACTAATGTTAACAGACAATTTTGATTTTAAAAATGTATTAAATGCTGTGGAAGTGTTGTTCATTGCTGTTTATGTAACTAATGTAGTTAACTAAAGGTATTACATGGTGCTCTTACATGGTGAGATTATATTTATACTTATTCTGCAATAACCATTGTTTGGCTGTACATTATTCCTTATTTAACAAATGGAGCCCTATTGTAAAGTGTTACCCAAACTAAACTACAACAAACTACAACCCACATATGTAATCAAGGTGAGAAAGGGCAAACTGATAAAAATGACACACAGTTATCACAGGATGGGTGAGTCTGAGAGGAGGGAAACTGCTGAGGAGGTTAAATGAGAAACCTACTGCTGTCAGAGCCATTGGTTTGCAGTGTGGCATAAGAGTCAAAGAAGTAGACACGAGGAAGGGTTTGAATATCTGAGAGGAAGCGGGTGCGAGGAGAGGACAGGACAGGAGCAGAGCACAGGAGAGATTGAGGAAAAGGAGAAGAGGAGGGAGAGATCACATCACAGTGTTAGTCTGTAGTAGATTACTGAGCATTAGTTATATAATTATATTATTAATATTAATTTATGAATGAGTATTAATTATTTAATACTACATGCCAAATAATCATTTAATCATCACAGATTCTTTAAACAGTTATATTTCACTGGCCTGCATGGTACTAGTTAAATATCAAAATGTCAAACTCTGATTTGAGATGATTTATCACCCATAAATGACATGATTAATCACATCCTGTTTTTATTCATCTTTTTCATCCAATAAAAGTACACATTAATTTTAAATTTTTTCTTTGGCGCCACTTTATTTGTACCTCAAACCTTAAGGCAGCAATTAAAGTTAGGTTTCACTGCTGAAGTGTGTTGCATGCTAATTGTAATAAACAAGAATTTCTTGAGGTCTTTATAGTCCTGTTTCTGAATCTGAAACCTCTGTAAAATAACAGCATAGTAATACCACTGTAACACTGTATGACCACACACACTCACCCTCTCTCCAGAGCTCAGAGATAAAGGGATCTGATGACTGATGCAGGAGAGATGCAACATTATCATTCAAAGGATCCATGTTCTTCACCAGCCACTCATCTGCCTTATAGTCCACCTGACACAGATAGAGAGAAATTCATTACTGCTGTATGTCGTGTCGCTTGGTTAATAACAAGCCATTATATATTTACTACAAGTCATAAACATTTTTCTAAATAACATGCACCATAAAACCCAGCTCACTGTAATTCATAACTATTTTGTGAGGTGGCAAATTCATACAAATTTGTACAATGTGAATTGTACGAAAACGTACAATTATTAGAAAAAAGAAATAATGAAGCCCCACGCCCTAACCTCACTGGCACAAAAGCAGATGCATGAGATTCAACGAATTAATACGAATTAGTGACCTCATAAAAAAAGGATACAAATTGTCATGAGCTTGTGATCTAAAACAGGGAACGTGTTAAGAGAGTACATGGCGTCAATTATTTTAATTTCACATTGACTTAAAAGAGATCAAAGGAGAAACGGGTATTTCTCTAACCTTCCCAGCATAGTGGATGATGGAGAAATCAGCATCTTGTTTAAGTTGCCGTGGGCGCATGAATTTCGGATGTGAGCCCTGCTCGGTTGACAGCTTGTCCACAAATGAGCGATCAGTCGCTCTTGGAAACCAACACTCCTCATCCAACAATGCCAGCACGCCGGGAGGATGGGCCTGACGAATTGACCATAGTACAGGGCCAATCATTAAATAAAATACCAATCAGACCATCTGGTCACAACCTGGTTGTCCAAGATGTGTATAAAGAGTTATAGTTCACACATGCATTAACAAACTGACCGGTCTCTCAATGAGGTCGATACAGGGCTGGAGATCCAGACCAAAGTCGATGAAGTTCCACTCGATGCCCTCGCGCTGGTACTCCTCTTGCTCCAGGACAAACATGGTGTGATTGAAAAGCTGCTGTAGCTTCTCATTAGTGTAATTTATACACAACTGCTCAAACGAGTTCAGCTACGGAGACAGAAGAAGAACAGAGATTTATATTTATCAGCTGAATAATAAAAGACCCTCTAGTCATCTCTCCCACCTGAAAGATCTCAAATCCAGCGATGTCCAGGATGCCAATGAATGAAGCTCCTTGTCTCTGTCTGCGGTCCAGAGCTCTGTTGATCCGGTGCACAAGCCAGCGGAATAGACGCTCGTATGTGGCCTTCGCTAAAGCTTCCACTGCAAAATCAGCCTTAAAACCACAAAACCAAAAAATGAGTTTTCTTTTACAGCTTATGAATACAATTTGAATGTGTGCTACATTTGTATTGAATTTCCATGTGAGTTGCATCATCACTATTCCACCTCAGTCTAGCCATAAGTGAAATGTGTCAAAATCAGCCAATCAAAACATATCTACAGCTTAACATCCAGCTGTGTGAAGCTGGAATTGCACCAATGACATTTCATTGTGGGAGGAGCTAGCAGCACAATTCTAGATACCAAGCAAATGTATGTTTAAATGTCTTGACATGCGATTCAATCATTATTGGTTATAACAAAACGTAGAATAACATGCGATTAATTGCTTAATTTTTTTTATTGCATTGTGCCAAGGCAGAACATTATGTTAGCCTGGAATCTATATATGTAGCATTTCAAAGCACTACATAAACACACTCAAACAAACAAACACACACACACACCTGCTGCTTGGTCTGGGCCTTCTGGACGTATTCTCGGCCCACTTTTATGCGAGGAGTGAGAATGGCTCGGCTAAACTCAAGTACGCTAATGCCCAGCAGGTGGCAGAGTTTCTGAGCTGCTGTGTCGTCAGGCATTGAGGCCTGATCTGTGTTCTTCTCTTTGTGAAACGTGATGTTCCCAAACTGCAGCACTGCAGAGATTACCTTTAACATAGCTAAAAAAAAAGGAGAGAAATTTCCAGGTTATAGCGCTGCTTCTCAAAATCTTAATTAACATATTTTTGGGATGGGCACTATGACTGATTTTAAAGCCTCCTCTCTCTTACAGGTGGACTCGTCCTTGTTAAAGCCCATGATGGTCATAGAGTCCATTGTCTGTGTGAAGTTCTCTAAGTCACTCTGACCCGGAACAGGAAGCGAGCCCCCACAGAGAAAGCAGTACTCATCTGCACTGCCCAGAAGAAGCTCCTCTATAGAAATGGCACAATCAAATGAGAACGTTTCAATGTAAGAGAATAATAGTACACTTAATAAGCAAAATTCAAGATGTCTGTATCTACAGGCATTTATATGCATGTGTTTTAAAGCATCTACTGACTCTTCATGGTATCAGAGGCTCCAGACAGGAGCTGGTAGAAGATATGGAAGGTTCGTTCATCTTTAGCCTGGCGAATGGCCCGTGACTTCTCAAGGAGGTCTGATACACACTCAGATTAAAGAGAAATGCACAAATACACAGTGGAAGCGCCTTATACTTGTTCATCTTTATGTTATTGAATGAGAAATATATCTGTTCCGTATGTGTATCACTGTGGATTGTGTTAAGTTCAAAGCTCAGCAAAGGTTTGATCATTTTTGAGGATACAGGTCTCAATGTTAGCACCAACGATATATCCAGCAACATCAAAATTGATTCTGATGAATTTGCCCTAAAAAAAAACAAATTAAGATAATAGACTTAATATCTAAGGTAATTAAATAATTAATTATGATAATAAAATATATTAAATATGATAATTAAATATGAATTAAGCTTACAAATCTGGATGAGTTGTCATTTTTGACTGTCTTTGCATTGCCAAAGGCCTCAAGAATGGGGTTGGCTTGCAGTAACTGTCTCTCTAGTTCCCCCTAGACACAGGACAGACAGAACAGCACATCAGTGCAAGAATATTACCCACAATGCACCTCAGTGGAAAGCTCTGCAATAAGACACCTCAACATTAGCATGTGAAATGATCTAAAGCCATATTCACAATAAGGGAGTGCAGCCAAACACTCACACTCTCTGTCACAAACACATTTATTTTTATTTACCTATGTAGTGACCTACATTTGTGGTTTTGCACTATGTAGCTATTTTGCAAATAGTTGCACAGTGGTGCCACTAAATACTTCTTGTAGAGTATATCCCAAAAATAAAGCTTTGTCTGATTTAGTTAATGTCTAGGAATCTTTTTTAAACTAAAAACTTTAATATACTTTTAATAATTTAAATTTAAACTTTAGTTTTAAATTTAAAAAATTTAAAACTAAAGATAGATAATTACGCAAACACACACAGTTTAAAATCTCTAAAGACTTTAGATGAAAAAAAATCCCTGTACAGCGCAGGCTAAAAAACTGCTCCTAACACTGCTCCTTGCACTCACCCATGTAGACTAAGATGGTCTACAGTATATGGGTCGAAAAATTCCAAAGCAAAGCTATAATATGCATACTGCGCCCCCTACAGGCCCACAGTGGAAGCATTAGAGCACTAAAACTTTTAAACTCATGCAGGCCATACTCACATACTGCACAGTCTGTTAGTGTCCACAAAAAAAGAGACAGATGGGGTGATGGAATGAGCATACAGGACACAGGGGGGACAGAAAACAGAACATAACATGTAGATGAGTAAAAACACAACACAAATGAGTCGACAAACATTTATTAGATATATGATTATCCCACATTATGAAGTTAAAGTGGTAGGACATGGAATAGAACTGCTGTACTCTGAGCTTCTTCCTGTGAGGCAGATCACAGGAGAGAACAGCCCCCACTTACCTTGTTTACTGCATTGCTACCACGACCCAGAGAGCGTGTACCATCCATCTTCAGCACAGAGGACAAGAGGAAGAGGAAAAAACAGAAGAGCAGAAAGAAACAGCAGGACCCAGGAAAGAGGAAAGAGAGGGAGAGCAGAGCAAGTAAGAAGAGCCCAAATGAAAACATCACAAAAGAAGATGCAAATGAAAGTGGTTGGTGGGTTTTGTATGTTGAAAGATGCACCAGCATTATAGCTTTATAATGCAGTGCTCAATAATAAATTATAATAAATAATAATTTTTTTCTATCAAATATAAAAATATGTTGCTAATTATTTATTACAAACATTTAAAATACATTACAAATATTTATTATTTTTAAGTGAGGCCTGTGTAAATGTTGCCATTGCAAATAGATAATCAAATCCTTGTTAGTAAGTGGCATATTGAAATGGTAAAGTTTTCAGGGAAAGCAGAGCTTTAAAATAGAGATGTAAGCTTGGGCTGACTGACACAAACACTCTTGTCTTCTGTAAGTTCCTGTACTCACCTGTAGAGCACTGTCTTTAGATCGACCCAGTGTGCCGGACTTGTGTGAGGACGCCACATGTGCCAGATATTGAATCACTTTCTTAGTGTTCTCTGTCTTTCCTGCACCAGACTCCCCTCTGAACACACACATAAACACAAACAGAACAAATAAACACTGCAGGCACGCTCGTCTGTAAAAACAGGTTCAGACTGCAAGGTGTTCAAACAAACACTGGCAAGAGATGAAAAGACTAGCTAGAATAACACCCCTTTAACTTCACATATGGAACAAAATTAGCAACACATGGAAGTACAGGCAAAAAATTAAAGACTTGTAGAAAAACATGTGTCGATGTTTAGCCAGGCTATGTCAGGTTTAAGGATATCATAAACAGAGGCAAGAACTTTAACTATATTTTGCAGCTCTTATAGGCTTGAGCTGTGTCTAATAAGACAGACAGCCAAGTTTCACTCTCACAACCTCTTTCTTCACGCTGTCTTACTTTTCCACAGTAAATGTCAGTTTATTTTCAGAAACTCTAAAGAATGCCTTTCTGATGCTCTGGAAGAGCTGAAGAACATTTTTCTTAAGCAGTTGTGAAGTTAAATCTGTTTTTATTTCACAAACGTAGTCAAACTTAAACACACAGTCAAACAGACATTAGTAAAACTCAAACACACACTGAGGCTTATTGTGACACTCACGTGCACAGGATGGACTGATCTTCTCTGTCTGTGTGAAGAAAACAAGACCTCATGAAGAGGGACATTAGCATAATTGATTAAGTAAATGCTCTTTTAAATTTGAAATACGAAAAGTTGTTAGTTGAAAAAAAATGTTTAAACATCTTAATAACTTGCTCTGAGAATAATTAGATAATTTTTTCAAATCAAAAGCAGAGGCTACTATATATCATATATAATATATATGTTTTAATATATATATTATATATATATATTGTTACCCTTATGAAAGACGTCAATCTTCATGCACAAACATAAAACAGGCCCCTTTTCAAACTTTTTGATGCAGAGATACATGAACAAAACCACAAAAACTGAAGCAGCCTACAGCAGGTTAGTTGGTTGCCATAGTACCTTGCAGCATGCTCCTGTAGGCTGCTTCTGATATGGCATAGATATGCGGAGGCATCTCGTGGCGCTTCTTTCCCCTATACATCTCAATGATGGACTCTGTATAGATGGGCAGATTCTTATAGGGGTTTATCACCACACAAAACAGGCCAGAGTATGTCTGCAGAACATCACAAACAAACACAAGCACAAGAATTCATACTTAAAAAATTTGAACACTGATGTGTTGATTATTACTATTACTTCAATAGTTAAAAAGTTGTCAACTACTTAAAATGGGTAGGCATGCAAGTCCTAATCAAAAGTTTTAATGTGAGCTAGTGAACTAGACATTCATAAGAAGCATTGTATATTCTGTTTTGTTTTCAGAGTCTGAAAAACATAAAGCCTAGTAGACCTGAACTTTAGTATGCAAATCACTAAACACACTTAAAAACAAGTTTTTATACAACAAACAAAAATAAAAGTTGTTTTCTGAGTTTTTGTTTTCTTATTACTTTTGGGTGTATTACACAGTTTGATTTGTTGTTTTCAATTAGTTTTCATGCCAGGTTTTTAATTATGTATCATTAGTCAGATTTACCTGCCACTTAGTGGGTATATGATAAAACAAACTGTGGCTGGTCACTTTGAATGTCAGGCACACAGTCTTATATGCTCTTGTTTTTTTCTTGTCAAAATAAGCTCAAAAGTGGACCAGACTTCATACCTTGATCACTGAACCAAGTTGAATGTAGTAAACACTGAGCTCAAGTAACACGGACAGTAACCATTGACACATACATTATGAATAACGGCCTTTGATCTTGTGTATGTGTGAGTTTGTGTATACGAGTGTATCTGTGCATGTGTGTTTGTACTTGCTTGACTGTGTTCTGCATGAAACCTGAGCAGAAATTTGAGTCCTGAACTAGTGATGAGCAAACACGTGTATGTGTGTATAACGTTGGACACAGGTGAATGATCTCAAACTGCATGATCACTAAAAACTTTGTGTGAAGGAACTCAACTAAGTCTTGGGGAACATATACACACTTACATATATGAGCCCTGAATAATATCTCTCGCGTAGGTTATGTAAGACAGAGGCCTCATTAAGGCATGTGAGATCGGCCATGTCTTCAACTTTACTGAAACGGGGCGGGTTCATGCGCTGGAGCTCCTCCCTGGAAAGTGTCATTTTCCGCCCACTGTCTATAAGCTCCACCTCCACCTCGTCACCCCGCTCCTCACGCACGCTTGCAGACTGACCACAGGAAAGACAAATGAAAGGATGTTAAGAAACAGAATAAATGTGCTTATTGTATGTTGCCTTTCAAGGAACAAGGTATCAATTTTTATTTGTGATTCCACTCTGCTGCTAATCTAATTAATTATTTACTGTGAAGTCAAATTTCTGTTATTAGGTGAATCTAATGAGAAAATCAAATGATTCAAGTTAGGCCTATTTTATAATGTTTTAGGACATTATATGTATTTACAGTTATTAAGGACAATTTCTACAATTTCTTTCTTTCTACTTCTAAGTGTCACTAAATGAACACTAAAGCCATTCCCTTATGAAAATAATCCTGTCCCACATAAATATTTTTAATGAAAATCATATAAACTGTAATAAAATAATATCACAAAGCATAGTGATAGTGAATATAGACTATATTGTCTGTATACAAAATATAATTTCCTTTTTGTTTCTTTTCAGTGTAAATTATGACATGAACATTTCTTGACAGTATGAGTGATATTTACCATGTCAGAAATGTCACTGTAGCAACAAAACATGGGTTTATTCAAACAATATTAAAAAGGTACAACACAGTTTCAGTTTTTTTAAGGGATTGATGCTTATAATTTGTATACAGTGTACTTTCTCACACACACACACAAACACACACATACGTGCTACTTGCTTTGTGGAAAACAGAGAATACATTTATGTTTGATGGAAACAGGCAGTCTGAGGGGGAGTGTGTTGGGGGTTGAGAAGCAGAAATAGATATACTGAGTCAGAGAGAGAGGGGGGGGGGCAGTCTTCATGACCTCTAACAGGAAGTATTGAGATCTCTCTCTGTCTGTTCTCTCTGGCAGTCAGTCACATTATAATGAGACCTCATTTTGCATTGCAATGCTGTTTAGCATTTAGCGACAACTGGCTTAACAAGTAAATTATTCTGTACATAGCGTGTCATATTAAAGCACTGAAGCTCTGATTCACACGTGTTGGGTGCCTTTGTTACCCAAGATAACTGTGCACTGAAAAATGTGGTCATGTTTTCTTACATAGGGTTTGTATCACTGTGTCCACAACTTTCTGTGACAAAGTCACAAGCGAGAAAACTTCCTCTCACTAACTGGCTCATCTTACCTCAAACCCATGTTTCTCAGACGGCACCCAGATGAGCCTCTTGGCCGCCCAATCAGCTTGGCTGGAGGCAGAAAATACAGAGGTTGGTGACCCAGGCCCCGTGCCTGTGGAGAGGAAGCGGGTGACATCGTTTGCACTGCCCCCTGCTGGCCTGGACATGGCTGAAGCACTGTGAAAAAGAGGGAGAGAGAGCCGGTGAGTGAAAGAAGCTGGAGGAAACACTACAGTGAGACAGATCACAACTCTTAATGTAATCATAACTATCATGATTATAATTTGGGTAATATCACACTACTGAGGCAACTGGCCTCACAGAGGAGAGATTGCAGGACAGGGTGATTGTTAGAGACAAACAGGGAATGTTAGAGAGATAAGAAAAGAATCACAGTAATGTGACATTTAATACTGCAGTTATATTGTCTAATTTAAAGTCAACCTCAGCATACAGTATGTATGTTGGTGCATAAGATGTATGACTATACAGCTATGACTATACCATACATCAAGTATGACTATATAACCTAAGTAATATTGTGGCTTATTTATTTATATTTACATTTACATTTATTCATTTAGCAGATGCTTTTATCCAAAGCAACTTACGTGTTATAAGTTTTAGTATGTTTACTATATGTTTTATGTTTTAGTTTTGTGCATATCTGTGTGTTTGATGATTGTGTGTGGGTACTTAACCATATAGTGGCACCAAATTTGTACCCATGTGTGTGTGTGTGTGTGTGTGTGTGTGTGTGTGTGTGCTTAATCATTTGTGTCTGGGGAGGATGGAGGGACAATGTTATGAATTTGATGGATTGGTGAAGTGACAACCAGGCCAGAAAGCAAAGAGTGGAAAAGAGGTCTACATATATAACCTCACAGAAAAGAACATGCCATTCTACCAGTACTGTACAGGCCATTCTACCAGTACTGTACAGGCCATTACAAATAAATGTGGCCCTGTAGCTTAGTTGGTAGAGAATTGCGTTAGCAGGGCGAAGGTTGTGGGTTTGATACCCAGGGGAGCACACACACTGACAAAATGTGTAGCTTGCATGTACTGTAAGTCGCTTTGGATAAAAGCATCTGCCAAATGCAATGTAACAATGTAATAAATTGAACATTATATGTTAGTGTACATAAACACAAAAACGGTGTCTTTCTGAATGTCCTAGATGCTTTTTTAAAAGTGAGTCACACTTTCCATAATATGCACAGATATATATGCTATACTGTGTCCTCTAAAGCCATATGACTTAAGTGAAGTATGAACAAAAATGTACGTAGACACTTATCTGTCTATTTCTTTGGCATTTTGTCAAGCAGCCAGAACAAAACATCTCCTTTTGTTCCACACAGAAGAAAGACAAGACGGTTTGGAACGACATCAGGATACATGAATGACAAGCCACATCCTCATTCACCTTCATTCTTTTACAATTTAAAGTACTCTGATAAACAGGACCCTGGTGTTTAAAGCGGAATTGCTATACACAGTACAAATTCATATTCAAATCAATTAGTGTGACATCCAGGACTTGGGGAGGCTGTAAGTATGTGGGCAACACAGCCTGCTTAACCAGAGGCAGAGGCAGTGACTTCCTCATCTGGGTGTCTAGACCTTTTATTGTGAAAGCTTTATTTTCATTGAGAAACTTCAACCAATAAAGCTCAATAGAGTTATTTCAAGTTCAATAAACGCTATTTTGTAATGCACAGGGAGTGCTATTAACTAGCTAATCACTTGTTGTTGTTTTATTTCTTTTGTAATATACTCTTTCCCCCCCCCCCCAAATGCCCCCAGGCTATAGAGCTATTTCCACAGAACAGATCATAAAGTTAGCTGGTTTAGTCTGGATTCCTGTAACTCAACCGGTAAAGCATGCAGTATGCAGTAATTGACACCTAGACATTGAGTTTAATTCTTAAGAAAAACGCAAACTGATGCAAAAAAATATACCTTGAGTGCACTGCAAGTTACTTGGAAAAAAGCATCTGTCGGGTACTTAAATGTTAATGTCTATGCCATTTCCAGTGTCAGTCATTTCCAATGCATGTGTAGGCAGCATATGCTACAAAAGTATTTCATGTGTCAATAAATCTAATGATGATTTGCCAACTTTGATGACCCATGTGGATATGTGGTAACATCCCTGGTAAGATGTGTTAGGATAAATTTCTGAAATAGTGCCTTTGTCATGTATCTGAGTGTGTTCACAATGCCGGAAAGCCAGGAAACCCAGCTGGCACACTTGACCCAGCAACACCTTTCCTCTCACTGCGATTATAATTTACTCTGTGACTCAAATGTCTTGCTCAGGTGAACCTGTCTGAGTTAAAGTATGTGTATGTAAAATATTACAGGAATGAGGGTGTATTCGTTTTCATTTTGCCTGTTTTTTGTCTGATACATAAACTAATTATGTGAGTCAAATGCTGAGCTTTGATTTTTAAATAATAAGAACATATATAAACAGGAATGAAAAGTAATTAACAGTGTTTTTATTTTTTCACTAAATAATCCTTGGCTCCTGGAGGTCCTGGCAAAAAAAGCAACAAACTCTTTTCCTTTCTCATTGTAACACTGTAATACCTCTCGTAATCTTCCGTAGTTCCTATTGTAATATATTTGCAATACAGCATTTTGGGTACCATAGTCGCGCTTTGATCAAGTTACCCTGGATCGCGCCTATGATGCCTCTGATATACTGTCTAGTAGTCAGTTCACTAGGTTTTGAAATACGGGCTCGTGTCATGCGGTGGTTTAAAAGGTGATCTAGTCCCATACAATAGCCCACAAAGAGGCGAAACCGCACCTCGGGCACTACACTTTAAACGACAATAGCGCACGCTGATCTGACAGGTTTAATGCAGTATGGAATAAAGGTGTAACGGCATGCTCCGTTTATACTTTTTTAAGACGGCTTAAAAAGGGAAACACCCTTTAACGGTGATTATCATTTTAATTTAACGCTGAGGTTTTGATGTATCTGTTAATAACAACCAGTGTAACAGATATTCTTAAAAACGTTATAAAGAGCTATTCTAAACACGATACATTATTGATTAAACACTTATTTACAGCAGATGCTTAATGTAGGGTCTTGCTAGATCTCTTATATCCACTGTTGGGGGGACTTTCCCTCTCCGGTGTCATTTTCGCCTTTAATTCGAGGCCCTATAACCCATTGAAACATGATCACACGCACGGCGCAGAATAATGAGAAATGGACATAATACAAGACAACGCGTTTCTTACCTTGAATGTGTTAATCCACACTCTGGATTTGACTTGAGCAATGAAGTAAAATATAAAAAGATGGTCTCTTGTTTTTTTCTTTTGAGTGTGTGAGTACTAATACTGCATATGCGGCTTTTCACATTACAGTGCTCGGGTGAAGCCGCAAACTCATTCACATTGAGAATTAAACAGACAGAAGTGCGGGCAAGCGGGGGACTTCGCCACAACGCCCATGCTTCCTTGCCGTTGACCAATAGCGTTATAAACTCTCGTTTAAAGTCCCGCCTTTCAGACGACTGACGCTAATTCAATCCCTTAAAATCCCTTTAAACCCGCCTAGTGAATGTGGTAGAGCAGGAACGCCTTTGTACTGGCAGATTCTCAGTTGACAGCCAGTTACGTGCGCAATAGTAAGACTGACAGGTCCAGAGAACCAATGAAGCACATGAAATGGGTGACGTCCGACCAGATTGACGTGGACGACGGCCAATCGAAGAAGAGAAGCAGGTGCCGCTGCAGGACTGAGGGAGCGCTTTGCGCGCTCTTTGTTGACAGCAGCAGCGCAGTGTGTCTGCGTGACGCGAGAATGATCCTGGACGCCCCAGATTCCGCATTAATGCCGAGGAATCTGAAGATCGAGGTCTGGATGACCGCGCCTAACAATTACACGGTTAAATCACAAATGGAACAGGATCCAATGATATTGGTACTGTTTAATGGCACAGTATTCAGAAATAAAATCAATATGTTATTATTGTTTCATTATTATATGTATAATATAATAATATGTAATAATAATATGTAATATAATTATTACATATTATTATTTATTAATCATCAGCTTCAAGCACACATTAAAGAAAAACAGAATACAATAAAAGAAGATGAAATGTAAGTCAACAGAACACATTTGTTTATTCTACAGATGTTAATGAACCACATTCTTCCTTACACGGTAATGTAAGTGTTATCAAAAATACAGCACAGAGACCTGAATATAGATTGACCAATAACCAACTGCATTTCCAAAACAAAATAAAAATAGAACATGAGCCACATGGTAAACTCCCGCAATATGAGTGCTGTGAGCATCAGATAATTATTTAGGGTAATGATTTCAAGTGTTTTAAAAACAAAGATGAGGTCAAAGTGAATGTGACAGGTCGAGTTATGGCAGAAATGTCAAACTGAGGTAACTAAACTCAGTCATACACTTTAACAACACTAGACACATAGGCCTATTAATAGAATGTGGCCACAAAGACTATGGATAAACAAGCACCCATACACACACAAACACACACACACACACACACATGCATGAAAGCATAGATGACAATAGTGGATCAGCTGAAGCAATAATTATCTATTCAAACAGAGCCCAGGGCTACATATCTAAGATTTGTTTAATATAGAAATTGTACATAACCCTAAGTTTAACCTGTGATATTTAAATAGGGTTCATTCCAGGACAAGTTTATTTTAGTCCAAACCAAAATTGCAGAAAAATTACACCAAAAATTACACCAGTCTGCACAGCTGGAGATAGAAACATAAACTGCATTGTAACTTTTTTAATTTGACCATATAGCTATATCTGAGGGAAAGAAAGTCTCTCATACTAATGGCATGCAATCCTATATGAAAACATAACGGCACACAGTACATCACAGGTGTGCTTCTCAGAATTAACAGTGCTCAGAATCAGTATCCTTCATGTCATCAGTTCACAGAACCTAATGTGGCATAACCAGTCACTTAACATTAACATATAACACATCATTCTAAGTTTCAACATTAGTTCCTAAACCCTTAAAACAAGCAGGATCACTTTTAAAAGTCTGTAGCTGATAAACTAGTTGCACTCTTTATTTCTGAAACAAAAACGTGTCCAACCACATGCTTTAGGTCAGAATGTATTTAAATGGCTATTTGAGAATGAATGGAAGACAGAAAAGATAAATACAGAGATAAATGTCATGACAGCAGTACTACACAGTGTAAATAAATCAGTAGCTATTACTGTAAACTTCTAAAACATGATGAAACACTAAACATGACTGTCTAAAATCCAAATAGTGGCTAAAGACAGACGCATCAGGCAGCCAGTCTTTCTGTGCAATACAACGTCATTTCTCTTACTGCACCCCTCAAAGCAATAGGTGCTCACACAATGTTGTGTCCTATATATACAACTAATTCATTTTATTCATTTTTTGGTCTGTGCATTGTGACATACAATACCAGTCAAATTTTGGACACGCCAAAATGACTGATTTTAAGCATCTTATGATCTTAAAAACGTAAATCTTTACATTTAGTTCGAAGAGAAATATAAATTGTCAACATATGAATAAGTTGAACTGTATAGTAAAGGAGCCAACAAGGTCTCAGCCTATATGTAAACTCCTTTAAAACCTCTCGGGTGAAAAACTCCTTCAGATTTAAAGAAACCAATAGTTAAATAAAATTTAATTTGATCAAAAGCTTTGATTTACATAATTTCTATATTTTAGAAATTATTGACTTTTTTGTTATAAATGTGGAGAATAGTAATAAAAAATAATGAGTGGATGTGTCCATACTTTTGACTGGTTGTGTATGGGTTATATGTTGTTAGAAGTAACATTGAAAGTGCTTCACACAATCAGTGGTCACATGACATCATGATACAAAACAGTGCTTTGACTTGAATAGAAAATAAAAAATACAGTACATGCAGTAATAGAAACAACCTGAAAATGCTGCAGATATTCAGGAGTTTCGTGGTTTGCAGTGGCTCTAGCAACTACTCAGACATTTAATTCAAGACACAAAAGTTATTGCAACAAGTAATCAGATTTCTCAGTCAGGAAATACTTTTGATCTCTGACAAAAATTCCTACTTGCGCATGATATTGCCATAGGTGGTTTTTGCACAGTCATGCATAGGTGGTAAGTTATTTCCTTCTAGGTTCTCTAAATTCTAAAACCACTCATACTGGTTGCCGCCACTAGGGGCCATTGTTGCGTCTCTGTCAGGTATGTGCTGGAGCAACTGCAGGTGAATGTTGATTTATATGATCGCCAAATCCAATCAGCCCACTGGATCAGTGTTGCAGCCCTCCTCGTGTCAAAAAATGCTTCTCTAACCCTTCTCTTTACTTCCTCACACTTACACTCTCTCCCCAATTAGACAAATTCAATCTGGTTTTGGTCATTAAGCCTTTAATAACCTCTTTGAAGTCAGTTTGACCTGAATCACCTGTGGTACTACATTCCCCTGCTTTCTGACTCGGTCACAACTGGAACTTCCTGCTGCCTAGACATATTTTTCC
Source organism: Botia almorhae (assembly GCA_036877575.1). Taxonomy (NCBI): domain Eukaryota; kingdom Metazoa; phylum Chordata; class Actinopteri; order Cypriniformes; family Botiidae; genus Botia; species Botia almorhae. The sequence goes on from JAZGTJ010000540.1 coordinate 86,387, forward strand.
CACTTGACTTTTCCAATTTGACCCTATCTGAAAGATCCTTCTCTACAAATGTCTTTTTTTTAATCTATAGGAAATTAACCATAAATGAATTGCACCAGCTAAAAGCATTGACTGTGATGTCTACATTGTTTTAGCAGCTGAAGGAATTGTGTGCAAATTATGTGCAAAAAAAGCAATAAGAACTAGCACAGCTATTTTTAGTGCTATAGGCAGTGGCGGACTATCACCATCTGACATATGGGGCCTTTACCGCATCACTTCGCTGCAGTCTAGGCACCTGATTATATATGTGGTCTTATTTATAATTTGATCATAATTTAATAAATTACTGCTGCCATGATCAATAGAACATGTACACAATTACCTAAAATGTGAAAAAATTTGTCCTAATGTACATATAAAGAGCCCTTTGCGCTGAAAGGGATGACAAGAAATTTAAATAAGCATTGGGCAGCACTAAACCAGCATAGATTGTGCCTGGTTAAACTGTTTTTGAAAAAGACACAGGTGATTGCACCATTAATACTGCAAAAGTGGAGCTTCAATTTAATAAATTCACACCGTCTTGTTTTTTCATTCTTTGTGTCCCAAGCAGTGAGAAACCAATTTCCCTCCCCTATTCTCCAGCTTTTGTGCTTTTTGTCTTCTCTCAGCCCTCTCTGTCTTAAACATAACCCATTGTCATTAATCTGCTCTAGGTCCTGCATTGTTTCTTTATGGCTCTTTGTGCCTTAGTTCCCTGTCCAAGTCTGTCTTTCCAGCCCTTTGTGTCTGTTCTGGTTCTCTCTCTCTTCCCACCCCACATTCTAACTCCTCCCTGAATAATGCTGACCCTTTTCCATTCTTTATCTCTATTTTACTTTGACCATTGCTTTGCCCTTTGATTCAGTATATATGTGGATGCTCACTACAGGAGTCCTGTCGGGGTGGAGGTGTGGGGTGTATGCAAGAGGGTGAGAGAGAGGGTGTAGAAGAGGGGAATGAAGGGAACTGGTCGGGGCAGTGAGGGACAGCAGAGGAGAGCTGCAGAGCCACCTCGTTCTTATAACAGAAGGAGGAACGGGATCCCAGGATGTACTTTTTCTCCAACTCTTTAGCGCTACAAGTGGGCGTGTCTGGGACCTCATATGTCCTGTTAAAGTAAGAGTAGTCCACCTAGAGGCCAAGAAGACAAACGACAAGTAGATAATGGTTATCGTTTTGCTAAACCATTACACCAAGATTTTGCTGGCACTGAATCAATATCACCACAGCAAAAAATTGTTTTAGCTCAGTCACAGGCTTGCTGTCTAAATTCCAAAAAGAAACATTGCGTACTGCACAATAAAGACTACATATAAACAATTTTCAATTTTCTATCGTCATTGCTACCTTGCATGCAACAAAAACATTAAGTGTCCAGTAAATTAATCTCATAAGCCAGTTTCTTGTAATAAAACACTAATCAGTTTTGGTGTGATTCAGTCTAATAGCTCACTGAATCAGTCAAACCAGTTCCAAACTCACTTACTGATCTCATCAGTTTCATTCTTCTTTAAAAATACTAAAGAATAAATGTAATGAAGAATCTGTAAAAAATGTTAAACAAATCTGTTAATTGAATACACGAACCAGAATTGTTAGATTCCCATTCTAATCTAGTGCTGTCACATTACAAATAAGACATTTTCCTATATTTCCCTATATTTATTTATTTATTATTTGACTGTTTCTCACCTGGTAGCAGTTCTTCCTCTCAAAAAGCACAGGTTCAAAGCGGTGACCCCAGAGGATCTCAGAGGCCAGGTAAGAAGACCTGCATTGGGTCGTCATGGCAGTGGCCTCCACCATGCCCTCCAGAATCACCACCACTTCCAGTTCTTTGTCTCCCTCTATTGTGTGTCTGTCCACCTCAAAGAAGGGGCTCTCCTCATTAATCTCATGAACGATGGTCACAGGTGACACCAGAAAGATGCGATCTGTTCCTGTGTCAAAGCCAACATTGATGTCCTCATTGTCCAATGGAAGGAACTCACCTTCAGGGGTCACCCGTGGCTGCAGGAAAGGGTAAAGGTCAATATTAAGTCAATATGAAGGATTATTTTAAGCTATAGTGTTTAATGTCATTGAGTTGTTGTCGCTACGACAGTGACAATTTAATTGAGAATTGGGATACTTCAGGTTCTAGAAAGAACTGATTGGTCAGAAAAATCTGATGAGAAGCTAAAGTTCAGAATGATGTCATAAAAATTGTTAATCCATATTGGGGGAATTGAGAGAAAAACTGTAAATTTTGAATTCATTTCTCTTTTAAATGTGAATTTTGTTAATGTTTTGGAGCACATTAGTTTGTAAGGCATTAAGGCTAACATATTTATACTTAAAGCCCAAAAACATAACATTTTGTCAATAACATTGAGTTTTCTTATAAGTAAACATCTCTGATACTTAAACCCCTGACTAACATCTAAACTCTCAGAAACATCGGAATTTCTTAGAAACAATGATACAGAAAGAACACAATATGCAAAACAATGTACAATCATAGCAAAACAATGAATCTGTAAACAATGATGCATACAGATTTTCAGTCACTGTTAAGCAAAAACATAATGACACAAATACATTTAATCAGGGCATTAAATAAAGTCATATAAACACACACACATGGCAGATTAGCAAGACAATTGTATGCTCTGGTAAAATTAATCCATTCTTTAAATCTTATAAACCCCCGGTATGAGGCTGAACACAACAAGCCCTTATTAACCAAACCAGCTGTCCACTCTTCTCTTTCTTTCACTTTCTCCCATCTCACTTCTGTATAAATTCAATTTCTTTCTTGTTGTACCTCTCTTAACAAAAATGCCATGATATCACTGTAGTTTTTAGACATGTATAATGCAAATTCTATGGTATTCTCTGATGTACTTTTGTGTACCATGTATCATTTAACACTATTTAGTATATATCAGAGTACTATACTCTCTATATCACTCACCTTCAGTAGCTGTGCTCGTACATGGGCCTCAACCAGGTGGCTTTTTCGCAGGTTTCCTACTCGCCACATCATGCAAAGTTTTCCGTCCCTCATAGCCACTACGGCCACATCTGAGAACACCAGTGTTTCATTGCGCTTCTTGGGCTTGGCGATCTTAACCATAACCGCCCCGATGATGAAAGCGTCGATGATGCAGCCCACAATGCACTGCAAGACGACAGCAAGCACCGCCAGGGGGCAGGCCTCTGTAACACTGCGGAAACCATAGCCTATGGATGTCTGCGTCTCCAGAGAAAAGAGGAAGGCTGCCATGAAGCTATTGACTTGCTGAAAGCAGCGTTCCTCTGTTTCCACAACTGTCTCTGCTGTTTCAAGGGGAGGCGCAGAAGAAGAAACAGATGAAGAGGAAGAGAAAGATGATGTTGGGGGAACCAGATCCCCATGAGCAGCCGCGATGAGCCAGAAGGTGAAACCAAAGAGAAGCCAGGAGAGCAGAAAGGAGAGGGTGAACAGCACAAACATCCAGCGCCAGCGGATGTCCACGCAGGTGGTGAAGAGGTCAGTGAGGTAGCGCTGGCCCCTGTCGCTCAGGTTGACGAAGGAGACGTTGCAGCGTCCGTCCTTGCCTACAAAGCGCCGTCGGGGCCGGCGACATTGGCCGTGGTGACCGTGGGGTGGTGAGGGCGAAAGGGAAGGCAAGGACATTCTCTTCCTCACCTCCCACCTCCCTTCTGCCCCAGACGCACCCCTGAGCACTGAGCCATGCCTTCCTCCTGCTCTCCTTTCTTCTCCATCTTCATCACCATCCTTTTCTCCACCATTGATATGGTGGTTAATTACTTTGCCATTACAGTTAGGGGAGGGAAGCTCACCCATATTGGAGGAAGTGACATCATCACTTTGAGCCAACCTCATAACTTCCTCCTCATCCAGGGGGGTATCCATGACTGCACTGAAGCGTCGCTTCACCCGAGCAGCCCCCATGACTGATGATAGCAGATGATGTTTAAAGATTTCTAAGAAGGTTTCGAACAACAAAAAAACAACAGTTGCTGGTGGAAAAATGCAAATATTTGTTTAGTTCATAAAAGTCAAAAAGTTTAGGTTGTCAGATAAATCCAGTGTAAAAATAACACTAAATTTCTGTAATAAAAATATGCTTTTGTGAGAATTCTCACATAATATATGCAAAAAAATGAGTGAGGCTGTTTAATCCACAGTAAGCCTTATTGGCTGAAAAAATCCTGTTGGTCACTCAAAATCCTGGCAGCCAATCACTGTCCAGAGATGGAACACAATCGTATTAGACATCATCTTTGACATCATCCGTTGAGACTCTCTACTTATGCTAACTCTCCACTCTAGGTACAGTAATTGTCAAAAAACATAAGTTGTTTCCAAAACAGTTGGAAACAACAGTCCCATACAGTTGTTAGATGCAGTAAATAAAGATAAATGTTTAACAGAAGAATCAACATCAGTGTCAATGTACTCAGCTTTAGCGTTTAAAACAGGTCAGGTGGTGAACAGAGGTGTGAGATTTACAAACCAGACAAAGGATAAAAGTACAGTAGGTGCTGTTTTATGCTAATGTGAAACTTGTAGCAACTAAATTAAGGGGCTAAAGGGTACAAACAACAAGGCAAAGCTAAGTCAGAGCAGACTGTCAAGAAGGAAAAAACATTTATAACAAAGAATTTTAACCGGCCCAAATGACACAAATCAAGCTGTAGAACCTAAGGGAACATGTTTTACATGCATAAAATATTCTACCACATTTACATCTATAATACACAATGAAAATAACAGCATGCATATACAGACCAATCTTTCCCTCTAGGATCTCTTCACTTTTCCTTATTTAAATGGAGGGATGTTTAAAGACACAAGAGAGACATGCAGTTAATATGAAAACCTTTCATAATTGTATGGTCAACATTTTCTAAATCATTACAATTTTGACCTTAATTGGTTTTGTCTTCCTTTTAAATGTATAATACCCTAAAACAGGACCAGTCCAAGCTCAGAAAGCAGTCAAAAGTGACATTGTTACAGTCTTGTTTTCATGTCCAGTTTACTGTATGCTGTTGTATTTCAGGGCATTTCAACAGATTTTCCTGTCTTGCAGCATTGGTCATGTCACTGATAGACAGGCTCATTGTGCTCCAGAAAGCACTTCTGACTGAAATGCAGGTGGTATTTCAGGAGTCTGTTAGTACTAAAATACTGACTACAAAAATCTGATAACAAGGACAAATGGATACATTACAGTTTAGAATGAAGATAAATTATGACCTTTTAATGAACCTTGACTTCTCCAAAAGCTTAAAATAGGTTTTCATCACCTGTCTCTGTGACAATACAGATTTTCCTTAGAATTCCAGTCCAGTTTGATTGTCAGCAAACAAAGTGTGGAAAATGTCCCTAAAAGTGAATATTAGAAACAAGTAAGATCTTGTGTAAAACATTAACTTTAAAGATTTATAAAAAGCATTTATTCCTGCATATTTTCTGCTGTTAAAGGATTTATGAAGTATTAAACATTTCATGTATGTGTTTGATAAGATTATATCAGGATTAAAAAAGCAACTGAGGAAGATATACGATGTTATCTTCTCAATTCCGACCTCTAAGAAACCTGTAGTTAAGGTCTTACTGAATGTTACAGAAAAAAGAATCTTTTAATAAGAGATTACAGCCACAGCACAAGTGGTTTGCCATGAAAAGCTCACTTGCAGTGGACCAGAGGAAGATGAAAGAAGATAAAGATGAAAAAAATCACAGTCAAACGGAAATCATCAAACAGAAGTGCAGGAAGAGGCATTTTTTTAAGTGAGAGGTGATACAAGAGTTCATCTTTAAGGCAACTCTATCTGCTGCCTTTAAGGCAACAAATATAACCCAAGCAGACGACCGTCATGTTCCTTATACTTGAGTCTGCAGTATTGCAGTAAAGTCTCTGTTAACCCCTACAGAGGAAACAAATCAAAGTTAGTGTGACATTTAAATGCATGACAAAACAAACAGAAATATGAAAGCTGCATTGAAACATGCTGCATATGTGCTGATGCTTCTATCTGTCACTGTCACTGTCTAAAACTATCACTGTGTACGACTGATGTTATTGCCTCCTTATGATTTCATGCTTCATTTTCCTCACCTTGTAAGTCGCTTTGGATAAAGGTTCTGCTAAATGTCTAAATGTATATGTTCGCTTAGAATATGTTTCAGATTTATATGTAGATGGAGTATGTGTAGAATTTACCAATACTGGAAGTTAATGAAAGCATTGTACATCCTGTGTCTTCTATTTTTGCCTTCTCAGTCAGTCTGCTACAAAAGAAACAAGTATAATAATACTATATGAGTCTGCTTTAAATAGCTTTGTTGTTATAAAGCAGAAAAATGCTTTCAGTGTCCTCAACCTGTTCTATAACAATTAAATCTGTTATAGCCAGCTAACACAAAAATAATACTACCAAATAATCTGTTGGGTTAAATGATTGTGGTTAGGTCATTCAATGGCAATTGTTATAAAGTATATAAAGTATTATCAAAAACAGGATGTTTGGCTATTTTGAGATGAAGCAATAGGTGAAAAAGAAGATAAAGCTAAATTTCTTTCACATAAGTCACATAAGTGTCCCTCAAAATGTCATCTAGACAGCATGTATTTGTGCGCGTCATTTCACCACCAGCCTGTGACCTCCACACATCAACTGTACAACTAAACAACTGACCCAGGCCTCTGTGTGTTTGTGTGTGTGTGTTCAGTTTATGTATGTCTGCCTGAACCTCAGTAGAGCACTGAACCTATTGATTAACACATTAACCAGCACTGATGTAAATACACTGTTGACGAGAGATCTGTATTATTTTTCTAATTGTTTATAATTAATTATGCATTTTTATTACCTTACTATTATTATTATAATAGTTTTTATTAAGAGATTAGATGTAAATATTTCTATATTTAAAATGCAATAATCACACCACTGTGCTATTTAAATTAACTGGTGACAGTCACAGCACACACTGTAATGCACTGTAAATGTATAAAGCTCTCCCAAACTAACATACATAGCTTACGATCTTAATTAAAAAAATTACAATTATTCATCAACTGCTAGAGGTTGCTAATATAGATATGTAGGCTATAAAATCGTGTGGGACTATTTCCACACTACCCATTTCTCAACAACTCAAATAGCTTAAAATTCGAACATTTTAGAGCTATCAACAACTTTAATGGTGTTCACGTGTATTGACTTGCATGTGTCAGACTCCCATCCTCTTCCTCCCTCTCTCCCTCCTTTCACTCTCTCACATTCATTCTCTCAATCTTATTCGTCATCGTGTTGGAGGTGTCTGCTGAAATCTTCCATGCTGCATATGTGAACTGAGTGCTACACAAACAGCGTGATCCTCTCCAGTGAAAAGCATTCAGAGGTGTGAGATATGAGACCACCACAGGTCAAGGTCAGAGTGATATGTGGAAGCAAAGAGCCAGAGCAGCAGTGCCAGCATTGTTGAGGGCTGCACTGGTCACAGACTGCAACTAACAGCAAAATGTCGAAGTCTGTGTTATTCAGGTCAAGGGTTACACAACAAGATGACGCCTAAATCATCATTGAAACTACATGACAGGGTTAAAGGCATGGTTCACCCAAAAATAAAAATAATTTAGTCACCCTCATGTCATGATTTTTGTTTTCCTATGAAACAAATACAGACATTTTAAAGATGTAATAGTTTCTTCATAAAACACCATAAAAGTATTCAAAAAGTAGTTTAAACAACTCTATTCCTCTCTTGTGTCTCTATTCCATATATTCTAACGCTATATTCCAAATGTAAGTTGAATTCCCAGCACATAAACGTAAAAGTGCATTCGAAGGGCCAGCTATTGGTCTATCATGCCTTAACACAAAGATCTTACAGGATTCTTTTAATATTATTGTCTTTTACAACACAAGTTCTTTACTCCCTCTATCTCTCTGACTCTTCCTGCACTCAGTTTGCATTTATCCATCATTGTTTCACTCCACCCATCCTGCAGTCACTCTCCAGGTCTTTCTGTCTCGCCCAGATTATATGTCCATGTTCAATCATTATGAAGGCAGATTAAGGCTCCCTATCAAAATCATTTCAATAACAATACAGAGGATAACCTTTCAGTCTCTTCCTCTCGCACAAATGCTCTTTGTTTCATTCAAATCTGAGGGGGATAATCTTATATAAAAACACTCAGTGTACTCTGTGCGTACACCACTGCGTCATAACACTGATGTCATTCACATTTCTATGGGTAAATGTGATGTCATTTTACTTCACTGGCAGCACATGCAACTCAAGTCCTTTAAATTAACATTAAACACAATTTTTGTGTCTTATGCTAGAATAGTACCAACACTTTACCAATAAGAAGCATTCTAGAGGACAATGACAATGTTCATATTTCCTTTTGCAGTATTGACCCTGTATGGTGTTGGTACAGTATGATCAAGCACTACATACATAGAATCAAATAAATTATTAATTTGTTTCAAAAATAATACATAACACAATAATACAACAGTACATGTCATGCACAGCTAATCCATAGTGCCATTAATTCCCCAAGACACAAAATGGGACCACAAAATGTGCTTTACAAACCCTCCAGTAAATCAGCCATAGGCTTATGTCAATCTAAACATTATTATATATATACACACTTGTTTCCCAGCACAGTAAGTTGATTTATATTTGTTTTCAGAATATACTTGCAGAAATGTTCCATTCATAACTTTATGTCGCAATCTGCGTTCAGAAATAATCAAAAACACTCTTCTTTACGCATATATCAGAGACAGCAAAAGAAAGCGCAAATTCCCTCAAGCTGATTATGATCTTACAGACTGAAAAAAAATATTTATTTGATTTGTTGAACTGGTTTAATTCACAAGTTCATAAATGTTCATGGGAATTTCTTGGATTATTAGCACAAAATGTGTGGGAAAGAACAAATATGCACATTACCCACAGTCACATGCTGAATTTTCAGGCCGTGGTATATAAAATTTAGAAACATAAAGAGCTTTTTAAGTATTATAATTACTATTTAATCAAATGCCAAGGGAGAAAACTTTAACCTCAACAAGGGGCCAAAGTTGGGCCGGGGTAGCAGGGGGCGAATGAGATTCTGTATCGAATGAGAATACTGCAGTACATACCGTGGGTGGTGTATTGTGATTTTTCTGTTTAGTTATGAATATTATTACACCCCCAATAAATTATAGGTTTATTTTTATTTTCGAGTAAACATGTACATGAAGTACATGAATGAAGAGCAATGATAATTTTCTTAATCTTGAGAGAGATGCGTATGGATCACACTGAGGTCTGACAACCTTTTCCTGATGGATTATTTTTTGCCTGCCTTTCAGAAGATTATGATATGTCTCAAACTGCTACAATCCCTCCTACATACAACATCACCCTCCTCAATCATTCTCAATCATTTCTCTGTCTCCCTGGTTTCTATGCGGTTTTCTGCACAACTGCTGAGACAGCAACAGTTTAGTCCCAGGAGCAAATAAAGTGTTGTGTTGCCCTAGATATACATGAGAGAGCTGAATTTGCTGGAAACTGCTTTTGCTGTAGTTACAGAAATGTGATTTATAGTACTTGCTCTTAGCCACCTGATTTTGTCCATGAGAATCAAAACACTACAGAACACTGGTGCTTTATTACACAGCTCTCTGAAATACTTGATTCTGATTGGTCAGTCTCAACATTCTAAGGTCAGTTATTCCTCAATAGCCCCTTTCACAAAAGCTGTCTTTACTGGTCACTGACAAAGTACTGACAAATTACTGTTAAGAGATCATGTGTGAACAGAAACTGGTAAATCGGCCCTGGCAATTTACTTGTAAGAGAATTTGTAACATTACCAGTAATTCCTGTAGCTCAGTGGTTAGAGCATGGCGTTAACAACGTCAAGGTCATGGGTTCGATCCCAGGGATTGCACATACTCAATGTATAGTGATCAATGTGTAGTATAATGCAATGTAAGTCGCTTTGGATAAAAGCGTCTGCCAAATGCCTAAATGTAAATGTAATTTACTGGTAAGGTGCTATGTGTGAAGACAGAACAAGATTACGAGCACACCAGGACAGAATGCGCTAACATAAAGTAAGCTTTAAGCCAGTCAGAAACTTCTGGCGTGGATGGCACATTTACTGAAGTAGCAAAGATGCTTGTCTAATATGATAAATAATTTGTAATTTGTAATAACAATCGGCTGGGTATACTATACATTATTCTTCTGTCAGATTTGCATGACGCCAAGACTATGGTATCTATTACTTGTCTTATAGTAACTGACTCCTGCCCATCTGCCAACAATATATAACAACCAAGCAGTTACAGGACCATAAGAAACAACATTGTGTCTAGTTGATCTATTCACGCTCTCAGACAAACTGCTAGTTACTTACTTCCCTTTAAAATGCTACTCATTTTAAAGTCCTACAACTCATTTTAAATCTACAGTACCTACAGTATGCTGTATGAAGATAGTCTTTTGAGTCAGTTACCCTGGTCCTTAGAACCTTTATATGCACTTTAAAATGTACTGGACAGACATCAGTAATGATCAGTATTTTCAGTAATGTACAGTTTAGGAAAGGAAAAAAAAGGAAAGGAAAGGACGTGACGTGAGGCCAAGTATGGTGACCCATACTCGGAAATTGTGCTCTGCATTTAACCCATCCAAGTGCGCACACACACAGTAGTGAACACACACACACCGTGAACACACACCCGGAGCAGTGGGCAGCCATTGCTGCGGCGCCCGGGGAGCAGTTGGAGGTTCGGTGCCTTGCTCAAGGGTCTCACCTCAGTCGTGGTATTGAGGGTGGAGAGAGTGCTGACTAGATAGTTTAGATATAGATAATATGGATAATATCTCAATGTGGTCTAGACATCTGAGCTACTTTGCTGAGTCTCTTCAAGCGTGTTGTAATGGAAAATGTTCTCTAATATATATATGTTCTCATCTCAATCATTGCTGACTCAATTTTCCCTACCTTCTACAGCACTGCTCTGTCTCTGTCTGAAGGTTAATAACTGAACTGGAATAATGCATAAATCTCACTTTTTTCTCTCATTGTTTCTCTCTGCAACCAAAAAGTAATAAAAAAAACTCACTTTCATGTGATGTATCAAACGTTAAATTGGTATATAATAACTATACAGTATAATACAGTACTGTAATACATTTGAAGAATGTAACCCTTAAAATTCCTCCTATAGCTGAACTGGTAAAGAATACAGTAGTGCTCTAGCCACACCAAGGTCATGGGTTCATTTCTCATGGGTTCAACACATACTGTATGTGTATACACAAATAAAAGATATATTTAAAACACAGCATCTCATTCACTGTGCACTTTTAGATTCTCCATTCAGCCCAGCGTGTGGAGAAGGAGGATGAGAAGCGCAGGGAAATTCTTAAGATTCAGATTAAGTGTTCTTTATTACATACCTATATACACTGCAAACATTCCCAATGAAGGGATCTTGGTGTTTCTAGAACGTCAGGAATAACAGCAAAACGCCAGACTTTCACTCTCTCGTTGTGCTAAAGGAAGACTTGATTCTTAGAACTAACGACCTTGAGGTTAATCTCACTCAACTACAAATTAATAATACTGCAAACTACACCAGATAAAGGATAGAGAAATGAAACAACAATTATTGCATTGGCTCTAAAGCAGGACCATTATATTGACCTATATATTATATTGAAAATAAAACAAAAGCCACATTTACCAAACAAATTACTCTCTGTGGGTTTTGGTCGTTTATTGTTAACTGCATTAACACACCGTTGAAATAAACTGAATGCATGTTGTAATGTAATACTATATTATGAGACTATTAGAATGTGTTTTAGAACTTTTAGAACTTATAGACTGTACTTATCTACAAACCTGAACCCTATACCTGTAAAAATAAACTGCGTGGGCAAAATGTTATATAATAACTTTAAATAATAATTGAACTTTAAATAATATTAATGTTTATGTTAATGTGTTGAAAACTGTAAAATAGCAACAAAGAGTTTGCTAAATAAATGTGCAAGTTGTTGTATATCATAATAAAGTGCACTGTAAAAAAACTTTGTCAGGTAACCTATATAATGAGCTTCCTGTGTTAAAAAGTATTGTTTTACTCAATCAACTTGACTACGGGGCTTAAGTAATTTTTAGACTTAATATAAAATATCCTTAAAGCAATGACTGCTACCACATTTCCTGCTTTGTTCCAGCATCTGTGAATGAGGCCCGATAAATGTCATGTTTCCCCTTGACCTGGTCTCAGGTCAACTGGGCAACACAGGTTTTATTGACCAATTTACAATCACTAAAGCTATACATCTTTAACAACGACCAATAAGCTTTTCTTGTTATGTATAAATTTGATGTACTTTCTAACAGACAATGGTTATACATTTGGCATACATTAGGGTTAAACGTTTTGTGTATTTATTGTATTTACTACTGAATATTTAATTAATCGATTTCATATAACTGTATTGGTTGGTTCTGCGTGTAATGAACTACATCATGTTTACTAAAGTTCTCCTCGTAATGCCTGATACCAAGCCATTTCAAGTCAGACTTTAAGTTTATATAATGAACTTATATATAAGAGATATAAATATGACACTCACGATCTCGTCCACAAACGTCATCACGTTTGTCCACTGATGATGATTTCTTTGCTGTGTACTTTATTTCGATACCATGTATTCTTTCCATTAATATTTAAGTCCGAAAGTCCGATTACGAGGCTCTTGTCTGAGGTTGCGTCGCATTGAAATGCTTCGTTGCGCCTGAAAGTGAACTTGTGTGGGTGTTCTCCGCCTGCTTCTCTCCACTCGCGCTCACCACCAGCAGGAGAAACTTCTCTGAGAGCTGCGTGATGTGCAAGAACTGCATCCTGTCTGCATCCCCTCACTCTGATTCTCCCTCTAATCATAACACTCATATCCCCTTCAGACCCTGCGCCCATTATAATGGACGTCACATGACAATTGTTTTTTTTTTACTATTTGCAACATTTAACACCACCTAAGCCCTAAAGTCCATTTAAGTGGATGTTTAACAACCAATCAAATAGCAGTATACATTTGCTTGTGGCCATTTTAAAAAAATACAGCACACTGAAGAGAGGCATGGCAGTACTTCACGCCAGACGTCGAAGTAAGGCTTGTTTTCAACAGTTTTATTCACATTTATAGATTTTTGTGCAAAGATATCATAGTTTTAAAATAATGTTGAGAGATGGAATGTA
>JAZGTJ010000541.1:0-99678 GCA_036877575.1 Botia almorhae
AGCTTTAGGGGCAGCCTCAGCTTTAGGTGCTGCCTTGGCCTCAGCTTTAGGGGCAGCCTCAGCTTTAGGTGCTGCCTTGGCCTCAGCTTTAGGGGCAGCCTCAGCTTTAGGTGCTGCCTTGGCCTCAGCTTTAGGGGCAGCCTCAACTTTAGGTGCTGCCTTAGCCTCAGCTTTAGCGGCAGCCTCAACTTTAGGTGCTGTCTTGGCCTTAGTTTTAGAGGCAGAGGCAGCCTCTGCTTTAGCCTTAATTTTAGGGGCAGGAGTAGCCTCAGATTTAGGTGTTGGTGTGACTACAGGGAATGTACTAGGTGGCATAGGGGGGAAAAAAGGAGTCGCAACAGGATTCGCAGGTGGTATAAGTGGCGGGAGATCATCGTCATCATCAAATGCTGCAGCCACAACCTGGGGAGCAGGCTTTGGGGCAGCAAAAGAGGGCAAAGTCACAGCTGGCTTATCTTTTGAAACCTCTGCTTTGCTAAGAGCAGCAGAAGCTTTGGGTTCTGAAACAGCAGGGGTTTCTACTTTTGAAACTTCAGATGCAACCTTGGGGGCTTCAACAACTTTGACTGGTCTGGAAGCCACATCAGCTGGTTTTGGTACCACTGGTGCTGGTATGGGAGGAGATTGCAAAGTTACCAGTTCATTCTCTTGTGCAGTCTCAGAGGTAGAAGGAGGTGGAACTGCTTGCCCATGTTCAGCAGGTTTAAAATTTTTAGCTTTCTGTTGTTTTCCCTGTTTGCCAGCTTTTACAACCTTGGGAGCATTTTGCTCAGCTTTGCCAGCAACAGGAGACTCGGCTGGAGGAGACACCAGGGGGGAGCATGGTGGGGTAGCACGAGGGCCAGAGGCAGATTTGGGAGAGGTAGGAGAGCTTGAGGAGGCAGATAAAGAAGAGCGTTTCCTGCGGCCAGTAGGAACAGGTTTAGAAGCAGAAGTGTGAGGAGATGTGGACAGCTTGGGGTTAGTCTTGCCCTCTTTAGGCTTTGCCTTTGAGGGAGCAGGGGCCGCAGCAGCAGAGGGAGGTACAGGACCAGCAGGTGTGGCTAATGGAAATAAATGAACTACAGTGATTTTTGGTAAAGTTGCATGGTGTTGATCTCCACGTCCATGCTGGTTATATGGGATGCTTTCAATCGTCCAAAGGTGTTAAATGACACCACAAAACCTTTTAGAACTGATAAGACACCACAAGCATTTGGACAGCCTAGTAATTACTCAAGCAAACCAAAACCCAACCCAACCAAACACATTCTAGAAAAACGGGTTAGGATCTGTGAGAATCTATAAAGCCACCACTCAACTGCATAAGCAAGTGTCAGCCATGTATTACGCAAAGATAACCATTTGTTAGTTAAAAGCAAATGTGAGATGTCCCATTTAGACATCAATTTTCAAAAAATAAAAAAGGTACACTTCAAAACTGGGTGGCCCTTCCCCATCGGCACTAGGACATAGCAAGAAACGCCCTAAATCAAGAAAACTTGATACGCTGATAAACCGAATCCAAAATCAAGTTCGAGGCTTCTTAATGTGCATTGAATTCTTTTTCTAGCCATCATGAAGATAAGACTCTGTAATTGTTACTGAATTAAATCAGTTCCTCCAGAAACAAATACAACACTACCTAATGCAACCCAACAATTTTTTATAGACCCCTTTAAAATATCTATATAAAGACAGAGATTACTCACATTTAAACAAAGGTTAGAAAATGTTCATGCACACTTCGTTTGTCCATATTCCATGCACATGCTTTCAAAATATCACCTCAACTTTAGTGCACAGCTGGTGGTCCTGGATCACTTTGTTTCAAAACCTAATGTTCTCAGTATCATTAGCTTCTAACTAATTCATGTATCCAACTAATAACAAAATTGCAGGAACTTGCTGCTGGTTAACGCTACAAGTTGGGCTCAACCAAACTGACTTTAAAACTTTAGGTACAGAAAAACTGACTCAAACACCACCCCAACCCTATCTTTACAACAGCTGTTGATGCCCATAAAAACGTGAATGTCTGTAACAGGTGCAAAACAACAACATTTCCAATTGCTGCTTTGTGTGGAGAAATCTAACAAAATAACTATAATGTAATTCCAGGACCACTCACACACGCCACAGCTGACGTCAAAAATGCGCATTTATAAACATTACTACTAACCCGTTTCAGCTTGGGGCTGCTGCAGCTCCTGCTCCGTAACAGGGACAGTTTCTGTGGCTTCGCCTGGCATTGTGAACTGCAAAAGAAATAAATGTTTTTATGTTTCAGGCTGCACTTTTGTGTTAAGACTGATCATGTGGCTTTCCTAACTCAAACTGAGCATGCGCTCTTTCCGCTAGGCCTGCGCTATCAGCTGTCTCACTCTCGGCTGAATTAAACTCGCTGGTGTCTTTACATAAGATGGTATCGAACTTGCAAAGTAACATTTCACATGACTCCACTGAAATTCTCGAAAGCTGTGAATCCCAAACACAAACTTTAAATAACACATCTGAACAATGCGCTCGCTATAAAGACGGCTCATAGGTGCGCGTGGAGCGTGTCGAGTGTTTTCACGTGTGTAACGGAGCAACACTGTCACGTTCTTGCTGCTTTATGACATTCACCAGCAAAAATAAAAACAAAACCACGTGGACAAACAATAAGATAAACTGTTAATTATGTAATTCTGTCAATGCATGTGTACTTTATTCTAAACATGTTAGTAAGCCTCTTTAGTAGGCGAAATCAACTTTCTATTAGTGAACGTTAGCACACAATGCACATTCACTCTGTAACATTACACTTTCCATAAATATAATTAGTTAATTATTATATGGTATTTTTAAACAAGGTCCTGTAACTTGAACAACTCGTTACAAACAACGTCCACAACTCGAATTTTAATGTAATAAGCAAATGCAGTACGTCTCACTCCCCCATTTTGAACAGTCACTTGGTTGAATTCACTAAATATTTCCTTTAGAAACAAGTCTAATACAAAAATGACTACCATTTATCACAAAAAAACACTAAAATATCGATTCGTGTACTATTTAAAAGATCTAAAGGCATAGAAACGCTGGATGACAGTAGATTTAAAACAGAACAACTCACTTGTTCAGGGAGCTGGACCAAGATGGCTGAAAGAGAGGATTTCAGACCTCTGCGTCGTGCTGATGTCACAATTATTCTTCCGGTCTGTGCAGGAAGTCGTTCTTCGTTACGCCGCTTGCTGACAGAGAAACTGTTTATTTTGGTAAAATATTATTTTAATGCTTTTAACGCTTAGTTATTTTAACACTGCTGTTTATTTCTTAAATGTCACACGGCAGCAAATTCCCGCAAACTGATTTAAAGTTAAATTACTGAATTATTAACAGCATAATTCAATAATCCCTGTTATAAATAGTATTGCTATGCTACATAAGTATTTTCTAGCGTTGAATACGTTTACGTGATGCACTTGCATTGTGCTTTATCAAATGTTAGTTGTGTGAGAATATACTATTCAATAATAGTATCAATAAAATACTGTTGATTTTACATACCAGTATTGAATTTAACTGGAATAGCCTACATGGATACTCATCGTTATATGCATACAGCAACAGGCTACTGTTACATTAAGGTTTAGGTTTAAGCGCGTTTCCGTGTCAACTAAAACGCACATTTTTCATCCTCAAGGAGAGATGTCTATGTCCCATTTGTATGGGCGTAGAGGGGATGAGGAGGAGGATGGGGTGGAAATTGAAAAGTTTGAGGTGTCTGAGTGGGACCTGGCCAACGAGTTCAACCCCGACAGACGCAGGTACAGACAGACTAAAGAAGAAGCGACATATGGGATCTGGGCGGAACATGACTCAGATGATGAGAGGCCAAGCTTTGGAGGCAAGAGGTATGATGCTGTTGTTTTTAATAATCTGATCTCAAACTAGATTACATGTATTAAGGAGATGTAAATGTTTTATTAGTAAGTATTTTAAATGACAGTTTATTTATATTTGTATCCACACAGAGCAAAAGACTACACTGCTCCTGTGAACTTCATCAGTGGTGGCCTACGAAAGACTGCAGCTGAAGAGAAAAAAGAACAGGAGGATTCAGATGACTCCAATCAAGGTGGAGATACACCACCTCCACCCCGCACTGCTGCTCCCAAAAAACTCCAAACGGTACAGAGAGATGTTTTCAAATGCAACAACAGCAGCTTTGGTTTTGAGTCTCAAAAATTAGGTTTGATTTATGTTTTTAAATTCTGGCTTTTAGGGCGGAAGCTTTAAGACATCCCAGAGATTTGCAGGTGGTATCAGAACAGGGCAAGACCTGGGATCATGGGAGAAGCACACGCGAGGCATTGGTCAAAAACTCCTGCAGAAGATGGGCTATGTTCCAGGAAAAGGGCTTGGCAAAAATGCTCAGGGTAAAACAGTTCAAAAGTCTCAGCAGGCTTTTTATACCTCAACATACTTATTCTGTGTGGGAACATTTAATACTTGTGGAATGTCATAATATTTGAAAAGAAATCTATTTATGTTTATCTTTGTCTTCAGGTATTGTGAATCCGATTGAGGCTAAATTGCGGAAGGGGAAAGGAGCAGTTGGGGCTTATGGTAATGAAAGGACCCAGCAGTCCCTGCAGGATTTTCCTGTTGTCGACTCGGAGGAGGAGGAGGAGAAAGTAAGTCCACTCAAATACACGAGTGGTTTGGTTAATGTTTATTTGGCCATCTGGCAAATGTACACCAATGTAACCAGTGCCTAACAGCAAGCACAGTACAAGTTTGAGATGCACAGTAACTAAACAAACTCAAACGATTCAATGATAGTGACAGCATTAAAATGAATATGTATATTTACAAATACAGCTGAAACTTCACTTACTTGGCTAAACTGAAAATGGTTATTTAATAACATTATTTACGTAATTAAAATGTTTAAACATGTGAACAAAATACCAAAAGGAGGTCTGGTCCTATGGGACATTCTTTAAAAACAGCATAGAAAGAGCTTCATAGTTTTTACAAGCATCAGAACAGGTATGACAATTCTGTTTTCACCTACCCTGCTATCACACTGTCTCATTATCTGTCCTTGTTAATCACTCCATCCTTACAGGAATTTCAGAGGGAATTGGGTCAATGGAGGAAAGAGGCAGGAGTGGCCAAGAAAAAGCCCAAATATTTCTATAAGACTGTAGAAGAGCTAAAAGCTCATGGCAGACTGACCAACAAGAGCATGAGCAGACCTGCTGGGGAGCTGGCACAGGTCAAGGTGAGAGAGCAGCAGATTTAGAGTCCTCAATCAACATTATAATATACAGTAAATGTAAATAACCTCCATCCCTCCTGTGTCATAGGTTATCGATATGACGGGCAAGGAGCAGAAGGTATATCACAGTTACAGTCAGATGAGTCAGAAGCACACGGTCCCTGAGGAGGCTCCTCTGAGCGTGAGTACGCGAGAACAGAAGAGCTCTGGCTTCGCTCTGCCTGAGCTGGAACACAATCTCAAACTGCTCATTGAACTCACGGAGCAAGACATCCTGCAGGTACAGCACAAATACATCTGTCAGTCACAGACAGTCGTTGCTCAATATGACACTTTGTCATTGTCGGTATACCCTATATATTTTAGCAGGTAAACTTTGTAGACAGAAAGTAAGAATGTAGACAGTGATAGAATTGCCTACACAAAGCTTTAAACAGTTTTAAAATTGGTGCAAAATAATGAATGAGAATATGTATTTTTATGTCTAATAAATGACCAGTGTTGTTCTTGTGAAATACCACTTGAGGGTGCTGCGTGTACAGCAGTTAGAGAACCACTGCACTACACCATACAAGAAAGATGATTATTTCAGAATAAAATCTATTGATCTACCTATTTATCTCATAATGGGACATGTACTATAACCCATAACAGCTTACAACTTGTTTTATAAATGCGTTCATAATAAATACCAATAAATGGCTGTTTAATACTGTTTTATAACTCCTAATTGAAAAATTGATTAATTTTCAGAATGCTAATGATATGCTAATATTACGACTGTCTGTGTGTTTTTGTGTTGTGTGTGTGTGTGTAGAGTGCACGCCGACTGCAGCACGAGAAAGACACAGTGGTGACCCTGACCCACGAGAGCGACGCCTTGCAGGGCAGGCTGGCGGAGGAGGAAGAGGCTCTGGGGAGGTTAGAACAGGTGCTGGACCTGGTGGACCGTTTTGAGGTGGGTGATAAGGAGGGCGTTCCTGCTCCCAGCCTTCAGGAGTGTGCCAAGATCTTCCAGCAACTGCAGACGGAATTCTATCAGGAGTATAAGACCATGGGATTGGGGGATCTGGCTGTGTCTGTTGTGCATCCTCTGCTGAAAGAGAAACTCCGCAGCTGGGATCCATTGAAGGTAAAATCACCACACAGATTATGAAACAGAATTTACCTCTTTCATTTGCCGTGAGCTAGAAACGTTTCTTATTAAATATGTTATTGAAATTATTGAATTATGTAAACAATTCTTATTGAAATATGTATACATTATATATTTATATATGTTAACTAAATATATATATATATATATTAACTGTATAATAATAACTATATAAAGATATTATTATACTATATGTTATGATGGGTTGTTTTGTTATGCTGGTTATACTGGAAAGTCTCTTTACATCTTGATGAGTGGTCTATATATACAGCGTACAGATATAGACTAAGTGATCTATATATGGCTTTGAAGGGCGCTCTGAAGGGAGAGTGGGATCCTATGCTTTCAAAGCTAGCTTGCTATTGCTAGCCTTGCCTACCCTATCCGATGCAAATAGAGTATGCCATGTAAAACAGTGTCTCTTGGGTTCTAAAAATCCAATCACAAAGTCTTGTGTATCTCCTAAATAAAGGACTGTTCAGATGGTTTGGAGGAAGTGGGTCAGTGGAGGGCCATCCTTGAAAGCTCACAGTCTCTTCATAGTGGACCGGATACCTCTCACATGGACCCCTACCACAGGTAAACCACACCTGAGTCCTGTCTATGCGGTGTGTCTGTGGATACGCATGCGGTTTTACTTAGCAGGTGTTTCTGTGTGGATGCAGATTGATCTGGGAGGTGTGGGTTCCAGTCATGAGGACCTGCGTGTCTCAGTGGCAACCCAGAAATGTTGGGCCCATGGTGGACTGTGTGGAATGCTGGGCCCCTGTGTTACCTTTGTGGATTCTAGACTATGTGGTGGAGCAGCTCATTTTCCCACGACTGCAGAGAGAAGTTTGTGCTTTAAAAATTCAACCGAACAATTTATTTCAATTTAGTGTGTTAGCTTGGTAGGAATAGGTAGCCATTCAGCATGTAAGTCCTTGCTCTGTTTTGGATAGGTGGACAGTTGGAACCCACTGACAGACACCGTTCCCATCCACTCGTGGATTCATCCCTGGCTGCCCCTGATGCAAGCCCGCCTAGAACCCCTGTACGCACCCATCCGCAGTAAACTGGCCCACGCTCTGCAGCGCTGGCACCCCAGTGATTCTTCGGCCAGACTCATTCTACAACCTTGGAAAGATGTCTTCACACCTGGTGCCTGGGAGGCCTTCATGGTCAAAAATATTGTCCCAAAGCTCGGTATGTGTTAATACTGAGCTTCCCAAAGCTCTGTATGTATTCATACCTACCCCAGACATTCACTGCATGTCTGAGGGAAGTGTCTAAACTTTGCGTTGGTGTATTGCAGCTCTGTGTTTAGGAGAGCTGGTGGTAAACCCCCACCAGCAGGTGTTGGAGCCCTTTAATTGGGTGATGGACTGGGAGGGCATGCTGTCCGTTTCCTCCATGGTGGGACTGCTAGATAAACATTTCTTCCCCAAATGGCTACAGGTCAGCCTACCTCCTCTTATCCTCTAATGACAATTAAAACAACATGATGCATTTTACATTCGTACAAACTTATGAACAAGTGCTAAGTAGTCATCTAGAATCAAACCCTATTGGTGTAACGCAAGTATTTATATCTATATACAATGTTGCAGGTGTTGTGTTCCTGGCTTAGTAACAACCCAAACTATGAAGAGATCACTAAGTGGTATCTGGGCTGGAAGAGCTTGCTCTCAGAAAACCTTCTTAGTCATCCATTGGTCAAAGACAAACTTAATGAAGCTCTGGACATTATGAACCGTGCTGTTGCCTCTGGACTGGGTCAGTCATATGGTTTTTATTTGTAGTCATACATGTATCTTATTCTACCTTCCCTTAACATTCTACTGTATGAACACCAATGCTGTATTAGTAATCTACTTGTTTCTTGTAGGTGGGTATATGCAACCAGGAGCAAGAGAGAATATTGCATACTTGATTCAGACTGAGAGAAGGAAAGATTTCCAGTGTGAGCCTCAGCTGGAACGCCGGGAGGTGGAGAATTGCATCCCGCGTCCACCAGGCGCTGGACAAGTGCCATCGTTGGTACCCACAAACTTTAAAGATCTGGTCCAAGCCAAAGCTGAGGAGAATGGCATCGTCTTCATGCCACTTGTGGCCAAACGGCACATGGGCAAACAGTTATTTACATTTGGCAGAATAGTGATCTACATTGAGCGTGGAGTGGTGTTTGTGCAAGGTGAAAAAACCTGGGTTCCAACATCATTACAGAGCCTAATTGACATGGCCAAATGAGACTGTTGCTTGGTCAAATGGTATTTAAAATAACTTGTGAACTTGTTTAAAGTTTAGTGTTAAATTTTCCAGTATAGTCCCTGTTGGTTCTGACAGTATCAGTCTATCGTGTTGTCGTTTTATAATGGTTTTGAAATAAATGTTTAAAATATACAGTGCTTAACTTTAAACTTGTAATATTGGCCTCTTTATCATTACTGAAATTAATTTCATTTCCGGAAAAAAGATCTTGGAAAAAAAATCTTTAATTCTTTAGCTGGTAGAAAAATGAAATATCAGAAAACAGAAAATCTCATTTACAAAATAAGAAACATTAAAACTTTTTAGAAAAGGAACAGTATCAGACTAAAGTAAACTTGTACTTATTCTGTACATTTAACAGATTCACCAATGGAAACATTTCAGAGCACATTAGCATTAGTTCTTAAATTGCGAAGTGTCCATATCTTCTGAAGTCAGCAAACAAAAGTGTAAATGTGTTCTTCTAAACGGCAGGTTTCCTGTTGTAATGTCTCAGCTCTTCTGTCCTAGAACTCCTTCTGAAGATCTGCAGAAGTCACATTTCATTAATTCAGTCACACCCACTACAACCGCTATCAAAAAACAGTGTATTTTAAGTACTGAAAGCCAAAAAAAAGAAGTGAGAGACTTGTTCATAAACTTACCACTTTTCTTCAGCATTTCTCCTTTTCGTGATCGAGCCATTGCCTCCAAAAACCGATCAAAGAGCTTCACATACTTGGCCAGGCTGGTGCGCTTATAGTCTGGGTGCATATCAATAAAATGGCATATACAAACAATTAAACATAATTAGAACACTGCCAAGATTCAGTACCTCAGAACAATGGTATCGGAGCACAAACACTCAAGTATAGCGTGAGATTTGCTCACCTCTGATCTTACGATGCTCCCCAGCATCTTGTTCGTTCTCGTCCTTCATCTCATCTTCCTCTCCCTCATCTTCTTTGGGTCTCTCCAGCTCCTCGCAAATAAGACTACAAAGAGACAAGGGAGTCCTTCAGTAATCACAGCAGGTGTGAAAGCAGTTATAAAGCTAGTAATATGACATGAAATGTGCCAGCAAATATGGACAGTCATAGATAAACGCTGTATTTACCTTATTGTAGGCACGTCAAAAGGGTCAAATGTGTCAAGCTCTTTAATATCTATTGGCACAGAGATTCGACCTGAAGACAATATGGATAACAGAAAATAGGGTGATTACATATTTAAAGTTAATACAGAACAACATACACAGACCATTTTTCTTGCATAATGTGACATTTTGAAAATTAAACAGGACATTCAATTGAACTTTGAACATGCTTTATAATTAGAATGGAGTCATCTAAATGCAGGCTTGCTAAAACAACATCCAAGTAGCAACCTGGCTATTGGTTGAAGTTATCCAATGGCCTTTATGGCCTAAGTGACCAGGTGAAGTCCTGAGAGTCTCACCTGTCTTGGGGTGCACACTGAATGGGCTCTTCAGTAAGTGGTTGACTCCTTTACTGACATTGACATCTAGGCGAGGGTAACAGTACTGAAGCATGATCTCCTTCTCGAAGTAATGACCACCTTTCTTACTGCTTGACTTCACAGGCACAGATACACAAACTAGTATTACTCTGGGAAAATTAACCACCATTTCTGGTAAATGGATAAAAGTTTTGTGTTCACATTTACCCTTTTATGTTCAACCAGAGCACACAATCTGTCCCATCGCCTCATTGGGTTCTTCTCACTCTGATAATAATCCATCAGCTCCTTTCTGATATGTGCAGTTAGATGTAAAGAAAAACAGACAGTATATGGGGATGAATGACAGCAATCAAATCCTTATTGGTCACAGTGAGAATGGAAGGATATCTTCAGGTAGCAGACTGAGCACCTTGTCTATGCTCTCCTTACTGCCCAGTATATCCTGTTCCACAATAGCATACTGTGGGAAATAGCGTTCGACCACAGCTAGCGAATGACTGCGAGAAAAAGAGAGACACAGATTATTCAGATGCTTATATCCAATGATTTACAGAAACACACACACACACACACACACACACACACACACAGTAAATAGGTGTACTTACCTAATGAAGGGATGGATTGGATCTGAGAGTACAACTTTCCTTACTGTCTCTTCACCACCCTTGATTAACAGACATAGGACGCATTAATAAAAGCACAAGAACAGAGCTAACATATGAGAACCAGATTATAATATTCAGAGTCATCAGTAATCTGATAAGGGAATACCTTGACTAAACTGAGGTACTCGGCCACAGCGGACCGCGCAGCCACTGACAGTTTCCTAGCAGCATCATCACACACCCAGCAATGCACTCCTCTTCTACCAGAGTACACCCACAGAAGATGCTGGAAACCAAAGTCATCTGAGAAACATACAGCCGAGTTTGAAACGCTGTTTCTTTTTTATAGTTATAGACAAATTTCTGCTGCTGATCAGGCTCACCTCGTAATGCCCGGTCCAGAATACGGATAGCGATGGTCATTAGAGTCCAACATTTTGAGCAGATATCAGCAGCACTGAAGAAAACATACACCAATACCAATGAATGTACTATATGCTGTATATATACCATTTCCATATGCTTCAGAGGAATAAAGGAATCTGTATACCTGCAGCAACGTCTGACATCATCATAGTCTGTCATGTCAATGTCAAACACCAGCTCTTTCTCCAGGGCCTGGAAAGTTCCAGACTTCACAGTGTTGTGTTGATTGGGCTGTTACAAAACCAAAAAATATTAAAGCTATTACACACATACGGTCTGTTGATTTATACAGTTGTGTTGTTGTTTTCACTGAAGACCACAAATGGGGAGGTAGCATCATCAAAGCAGCAAAGATGAAACAAAAATTCATTAGTCGCAGTAATATAGTATTTTATAACAAATAACCTTAAACATGCAGTTTACTGTACTATATTTACTATTTATTATGGTAATTACGGTACTACATAAATATAGTATTACGGTACTATATAACAAGAAATAAACTGCATGTTACCTAAATCCTGCCCATAGAAATGAAAGGTCTTCATGCACGTGCACGACTATGCATATCAAGACAAATTTTGAACTTTTGAACAAATATAATAAGTGCATGATCAGATAAACTACCCGGTGGCTGTATACGGCTCCAATATCAATCTTGTATGGAACCATCTTCTGCATCTCTTTCTCCAGCTCATTCTGAGTGGTGAAGGATTGATATCTCACATAAATGTCATCTTTCAGTGTGAAGGAAAACTCGCGGTTCTGGAAATAGTTTTTTGACACTGCAACAGGCATAAACAAAGAGAAAAGATCGAGTTAGAAATCCTCATGTCGGTCATGTTGACGTAGGGATAATGCGGGGTGTACATGTTGTTGAATTTATTAGTTAAAAATGTATTATATGTACGCTGTTCTGATTAACTCAAAATGTCTGTCTTTTTTTGCTTTAAACACGCAAAGCACTGACAAAGGACACATGTGAAACACTCTGTATGCAAGTAGACACAAACATTGGTAAGTGAGACTTACCACCACCATAACTTAACCAACGATAGTACTGTGAAAATGGGAATAATCGACGATAATAAAGTGGTAACAAGTCAGGTAAACAAGCTGGATCATAATCCGAGTTTGACATCCTGAAATCGATCAGTGTTGATTCTCAATGACAGCTGCCTTCTCCCGCGGAACCTACAGCCAGCCAGCGCGGGAAAACGAACGTAAATAGGAAATGACGCACTCGACCTTGTTCGTTGGTGCCTAAATGCTTTAAACTTACACTTCTGCCTCCCCGAGGCTCGGAAAAGACTTGCTTTGGAAGAAGTGTCGTTTTGTTGTGAACTATCCGCTTTAATGTGTAGTGACTCTTATATTAGTAAGACGTTCGTGAGGGTGAGGCTGTGTAATCCTAAAGCTCTGTGACCCTGTCAGAGCATAAATGTTCATATCAGAGCACAACACGTCTTTATACAGCTCAACCAACAGCGTTTCAAACTTGGATAAATGAACTTTATAGCACAGGTGATGCACCTGCATAAAAGCAGACGTATTACACAGTAATACATGAAACCCCGGCATCAGGTAGAGGATTTTTTAAGGAACTGCTGGGATACAATGGAAAATGGAAAAAGTCTTCTGGACAGGTGTGTTCAGTCATTACTTCACAGACTAGCTCTTTCTGTTGTGAAATAAATTGGTAAATTAACACTTTCTTTCAAACACTTCAGTTTGGTGTCACTGTATCACTGTAGTCACACAACAAATTTCACATTAAAATCAGTTGTAAATAATTAGATGGCTTATTCATCCAGGAAGTCATAAGTTATTCTGTAAAAAGTCATGACTGTTTTTGTTGTCCGTATAAAAACAAAATAAATAAAATAAAATTCCCTAATTGCCAACTTTGTATGTAATCAAAATGCATCTGATGAGTAAAATTAGTAAATTAAATTGACTCTAAGTGTGGCAATTAAAGCTGTATAATTTTGAATTTGGCCTTTGCTTAGCCGATCTTACTATAATTATTACAAATAAAACAAAGTTGCTGCTATCTTTTTTAAATTTGGCTTCAAATCTCAGGTGAAAACTGTCATTTTGACCCTCCTGTTAAAAAAATCGCTCTGTATTTAATCTGCAAATATACTGATCCGTGGCATGTAATATTTTGGCTTTCATCACTGGGGAAATATCCAGAATGTGGTTTATTTGATATGGAATGACCAATGTATTCTTTTGTTCCACAGGAGAGCAGAAATTCCTCATTCCCCACCCCAATATGTGACCTGCATGAATATTGACAAACGGCGAATGTTGGATTGGATCTGCTGAATTCGCGAGCACCGCAGTAAATGGATCAAGGTAAATGTTTGTATTGAATGCCTTTGTGTGGTCAGTGTGTACTGGGCCTGTGTTGGTACTAATAACCAGGAATGCTGTCTCAAGCATATTAGAGCTTCCAACTTCAAGGCATCCTATGGAAGGGATCCACCCACACAAACCCAGACTTTGCGCAAGTAACTTAAAATAAAGCCTGATATAGTTTTCCTCTTGAACAAATAAGAGATATATCAAAGACAGGGTGTGTTTTATTCATTTGCTATGTTCAGAACATCCAGGCAAAGCCCTTGTATTTACTCTACATATGATTATAATATTTTACATTGTCCTTATTGTATTACTTCCTTCAGCCAGTCACTCTATTAATTACTACCAGCCTTCTTGAGTGTCTGAATGGAAACATGCTTACCCAGCATCTGGTCAAAGCTATTTTAGTCATAATATTCATCCTCTTTTCCTGCTGTCCTTCAGAGAGCCATTGGGAGTCATTGGGGGGCTTACCAATGAATTACAATGCTTTTAATACATAGTTCTTCTGATGTGCTAGTATTCTAAACTATTAACTCAAGGTACTGTCTGTGTGACCAGAAACAAATGTGCCACAAACAATACCAAAACACCCCATTGAGACCCCATGATACTGTAAACTGATGATGACCTTATAGGACCTCTTCCATGGAGAGCCCATAATACATTGACCCGATGCTGACCTAAGGGGCTATTTTTATGAGCCATTTGGGTCACGCTTTGTAAACACATATAGATGATTGCAAACACATCTGACCAAAGTTAATTAAAAACAAACAATCCTTCAGCAGGCAGCAAGTTCTTTTATTATATCCCCTGACCTAATCAGATTTCCATTAGGCAGTTTAAGCCATTATTTGGTTGTTTTTAGAAACACCATTGTTTTTTAGTTGTTTTTAGTAACAGCATTGTTTTTCAGTTGTTTTTAGTAACACCATTGTGGCTAATATGACTGATACCAGTTTGCTTGCTTGTTGTTTGTTTTTAAATCACTGTGATAAGAAAAATAAAACAAGGTTGGCAGCGGTTGGTTCAGCACCACGTTGTTTACTAGATCGATCGTGACAGAAATAGACTATAACGTTTGTTTAATAACAATGTCTGTCGGATGAGGGGCTGGTGAGGCGGGAAAGGGTGTTATCTGGGCGACAGGGTGAAACGTATCAGTGCTTGAACAGCGGAACTCCACCGACAGATGAGTCTCTATTGTTCAGTTCACATCCTCCTCCAGAACTGGTGTTCTCCATGTGTGGGTGGAAGTGACTTTTCCTTCTGTGGAAAATCTCAAAGCCGGGGTTTCCTTTATAAGCCCTTCCGTCGGGCGACAAAGAGAACTTCCTTCAAAGCAGGTGCTGAAACGTGCAGACTGTCGATGGGGGTTTGTGCAGGCGAGACAGGCTCTGACACACTTACAGAGATCTAAAGAGAATATGCCTACTGCCTGCTTTGTTGTCTGGAGACCTTGAATTTTTTTAATTTGAAATGGGATGTTGCAGGTGAAATCAGTTTCTAATGGTACATCACCTAGCAACAGTTGTCTAGGATTATTATAAACAATAATGCACAATCCCATGACCACCATTTGTGTTGGTTTAAATTGTGTGAATTGCTAATCAGGGCATGTCATCGCGTGCAAGGGGTTGCATTTAGATTAATAATAAGCATAAGGGCACAGGTGTTAATTTAAATGCACCTCTGTGATCAGGTCCGATCAGCAGCTGTTTGCTATTATCATCTTCATGTACTCGGGTGAGAGCTGTATCTATTAAATAATTCATTTCGTAAGATTATCTTTCACATTAGGGAAAAGTAAATCTATATTAAATTTCTCACACAAGTGTGGGCAAACATTCACCTACACACAAGCACGCTCTCGCACAAAGAGTTTACCGTGTCACATTTAATGCAGATAAAATGTAGTCATAGCAACAGCAGTGAAGTCAAAGAGAACACTCATGTTTATATATCTCCTCCATTCACATACTCTCTCTTTTCAGGCACGCACAAGGTTGTGGGTAATTTCAATTAGGGCTTTGTGTGACTTTGAGGCATGTGTCTTTAAGAGCAGTTCACAGTCAAGACAATACAGGCCTTTCTGTATAAGAGTGTTGTGTGTGAACAGTCTATTGGCAATCTCCCAATCATCGGTCTAATGTCTGACTAATAGAGTTTAGCAGTGGCCGCCCAGTTTTTGAGTCGTCTGGGTTCCGGATTTTTTCCATTAATTTTTTCCATAGAGATTGTAAAAATAAACAAATGTGAGTTTTGAGACATGAACCCAACCAATCAGCTATGAGGTAAATCACAGCATTGCAAACTTATAAGAAGGTCACAAAAATTTGTGACTTTAATGAGGGAAGAAACTGCATTACAGCAAAGCTCCGAAAATGGTGTCTGACGAATGATCTAATAAAGATGGTGAACCATAAAAACTACTGATGATGCTAATGTTAAGTAAAGAAACAACAAGCTTATTGTAATATATTCAGATAATGCACTGACTACTTCCTCAAAAGCATCAGTTAATGTTAACATCTCTAATATTGTTGTTAAAAATCCATTTCTCTGTTGAGAAAATGATTTGCATGTTTACTTTAGAATATTGTTGTCGAGTATCACATTTACCAACGTCACAGAACGGCGATTAGACTTGTTGTATTTTATTATTTGTTTTTTACAGGAAAATATAATATTGTACAGTAGTTACAGTACAAATAGTGACACACTTCAGAGTAAAATTCAAAGAGGTTCCTAGTGTGATATTACAAGATATTGCAACAAATGCAGACATGAAATTTCCCTGCCCAGTTATGATCGTTAAACTACTGCGTGGCTAATGCAGCCTGACCTAAATTAATGTTGCTAGACTGTTAAATTTGTACCTGCTGATTTTTGTGTGTCTTGTTTCTCTGCTGATTCTTGTACTGTATCCAGATTAACACACAGTTTACTTTATGCTGTCTGTAAAACAGTTTTAGCAAACAAGACCTTTCTATAACTTTATCTTGTAGGTTTACATTTTCTATCATTTGTTTGTAGACTAAGCCCAGGACAATCCAATGTCAAACACCTGAGCTCAAGCAAGGGACATCTGGACTGTTAGTAACTCTTAAACTAGGTCAGATTTGTTTTTCATAAAATTTGTTCTTTGACCTAAATTTTCAGCTGTAACCAGCAAAACCCGGTTTATGATTTAACTGTAGACTCCAGTTCCAGACACTCACAGCCGTCCTGACCTGTCTAAATACACACACCCTCTTCCCTCTCTGGCCCAAAGACCCATATGCCATAAAGTCACGGTTGGCTAATTAAACAGCCAAATATGCTCATTCGTTATCAACACACCCCACGGGCTCATCATGGCACACTGTGTGTGTGTTACAGGGAGAGAGTGCAGTTGGGGGCTGGGTGTACCTTATGGGTTTTGGGGGAGCCTGGGGGATCCCCATGGCAGGAAAAAGCCTACAGCAATGCAAAAGGGCTGTGTGTGTACGTAAGGGCACATGTGTGCTGTCATTTCGGTTGGTTTCCAGTGCATTATTAAGCATAAGCTGTGCAAGTCTTACAACACCACAGTGTTTAGATCACATTCTACTTTAACACAGATTGTAAACAATGCACACGTACTTGTGCTACAGTTTCATCTGGAAATACATTTTAGAATGAGCTTGTGATTTAAACCAGAACATACAAGATGATAATGTAAGTTGAGACATTTCAAATCGGTTATGCTAATGTCTGAATATATTTATTATGCCAATTATGTACATTAATTTTTCTTGAGGCCACATGGTGTGTGTGTGTGTCTAAATAGACAGTCACTTGCACTGATATAACAAGGGTTGACTAGGCGTATTCAATTTGAACAGCAGTAAAGATAAAAAACACTTCCACATCCAAGAAAGGTAGAAAGAGAGGTAGAAAGAGAGGTAGAAAGAGAGGTAGAGAGAGAGGTAGAGAGAGAGAGAAAGAGAGATTGGGTGAGGCTGGCTTCAAGCAGCTCTTTACCCAAACATTTCCAATCTAATGCTTAGAAATGCAATTTTCCCCCCTTTATAAAATTTCTATTCTTAAGACTTTTATTTTCAAGCTCTTCTGCAGTATGTGCGTATCAGTTGTCTGCACTTTAGGCTTATTTCTGTAAAAAAAAAACAGACAGCGTAAGTGTCACCTTTAAGCTGCAGCGGACTTAACAGTTTTAATGAAAGAGCAGAACATGGGGCGAGCGTGGTATAAAAGCAGTTTCACTATAAATATTCTATGACAGAGTGTGTGTTAGTAGATCACAAAGAACTGACTGGGGAACATGATGAAGAGGAATATAGAACATTGTGAATCAATGGAAGGTGTACAAAGGACTTCATGCAGAGTTGTTGAAAAGAAAGATTTATAAAGAAATACTGATGCTCTCATTATTCAGTAATGCACAATTTCAGTATTAAACCAAATTGATGCTCTTCTGTTTTTCCTATTCACCCATTTATGAGTGACAAGTTTGAACCAGGTAACGTTAATACTATTCCAGAAGAGAATAATAATCTAGAATAATATTCTAATTTTTCGAATATTTAAAAAAAAACAGGAGGAATATCTGATATTCTGTGCTAAAACTTTATTTTCTTGGTTGATTGTAGTATGTTTGTTTGAATAAAGTTGAAACAGAATAAGTTCTTTTTTCAGGATATATACTGTATATATATATATATATATATATATATATACAGTAATCATGTACACTTGTATATCCAGTGGTGATCATATATATATATATATACACCACTGGATATACAAGTGTACATGATTAAAAAGATCAATAGGATGCATCTATAAGTGTAACTTTGAGATTGTATCATAATGAGATTTATAAAGTAAATCACACTTTAAGGCAAATGATATGTTTGACTGCAGCAGTTGCTACACTTGTAGATCTATAGCTGGTCAGAAAACGAATGTGTCTAAGCAAATTGTATTGTCTTGGCTGACTGCAGACATCACATTAGAACCCCTTATTCCCAACCACATGAAAAAATGAATGGAACAGTTAAATTTACTGGCCAGGTTCAGGTTTTAATTCATTTTGGACACATAAGACAAGGAGCAAAACCAACAAACAATATAATATCCATATAAAATAGATTGTCTGAAACTAAGGAAATACAACAGAACCAGCAATAATCTGCTTCATTAATAAGTTACACTTTACATTTCACACACAATCATACTGTCTGTTTTTACATTGCTTCACACAGACATTATTTTTAAAGGGCTGTACAAAAATTATTATGCACAACAGGAACATCCAGACTTGTTTAACATAAGGAAAATTGTGGAGGTCTACCACATCAAACATATAACACATAAGAGTGCTACTAAACAAGACAGCAATAACAAATTTATATCAATATAATGGCCTGTGAGATGTATCATGTTTTGAACCATGACTATGGTAACAATGATTTTATCTGTAGGCCATTTTTTACGCTACAGTAAGAAAACATTTCACTTTCTTAAATTCTTGAGTGGTTTTTCAGACATACAGTCCACCTTGACTTGCTTGTCTGTTGCTAGGCAACAGTGTAAAATTTAGGACCAGTACATGTAACATATGATGCAGGTTTTAGAGGAATCAGACTTACAAAGTTCCTTTCAGGTGAACCGGAGTCAGAATTTATAATGTAAAATATATAATAATGAAGTAGTTCAGAGGCGCAATTAAGGCAAGACCAGTTTCTATGTACACTGTTTTCACTCTCGCACTATACAAATTTGGCTTGACTCTGTTCTCAGAATATCAGGTGCTACAATTGACAAATTCCCACAACCTCCAAATTTTTGGGTTTACATTCAATGAGAAAATCCGATCACAATTTATGATTTGATCATAAATTATGATCAAATTTAACACTGTAGATGTAAAATCTACCTCAACCGTCAAAACACACCGCTCACTGTTGTGATTCTGAAGCAACTATTTTATTTTATACAAATGTTTCTTGAACACAGTTAGCTTGTGTTGTCAGGATTTTAGAATGAACTGAATTTTGATAGTTGTAAATGCACTCTAGATAACAATAACAACCCCTCTGGGATTCCAGTTCAGTTTAATGAAAGGGAAAACGGTTAATCTTAGAAATGTAATACTTACATAATAATAAATTATCCCTAACGGTCCCTTTGATCATTTTAAATATTATAAACAACAGTGTTATTATAATGTCCTTTGAGTTCTCAATTAATTTCTACATAGCCATAAGGGCAAAACAAGGATTAGTCAATTTCTGATTATACATTACACAACCAGGGATAGTGGGATTTAAAACAGAGATTACTACAGTGAGATTTAGGATGAGAGTCGTCTCTGACAGTGACAGTGAGACCAAATGCGTCACTGTTGGAATTTTAATGCACTTTAATATTGAGCCTCATAACATGTAATGCAGCATCACATCATGTCAGTAAAATTAACTGTTTTGGGTTGGGACAGATTTTATGATCACTGTTGAATGAAAAGCCCCCAAAAATGTGTGCATCATTCTTCTCTATATTATGTAACATTGATCTTTTTGTCCTTTAGCTATCTCCCACCCTGTCTGTCCCTGATTCTCTTAGTCCATCTTTAAAATTACTCCAGAGAAAGATCTTTTTCCTTAACACAAACCCTCAACAGCTGGAATGGCTCTCTGTGGCAATAACTCCTGCATGTGTTCTGCTCTGTAGGGCAATCCTGTCTCTAAAGGGCAATGTAGGACTTCGCCCGGTTGTCTCAGATTTATGACCCACATGAAGGACTACAGCAGAGAAGCGAGAGAGTGAAATAGTGTATGCCAACATCTTCAACACATTTGGATTCCTCAAATGTGATTGGATGCTTCATCTAGCTGCAGATTAATGTCCTCATTTCGCAGGAGGAAATCAAATCTTGTTTAGCTCCTCCCCTCTTTCTTTAATGACATATAATTTAATGATTCACCCGTCTTATAGATCGGTGCTTCCCCTGGTGGAACGTTTGACTTCAGCCAGTACAAGCTCTTAATCGTGTATTGAAACAGCAACTAATGGCAACCTGTGTTCATTTGTCTCCTTCTGTCCGACATGTCCAAACAATTTATCTCACATCCGCTAAAGTGCAAACAGCATTTTGTGCAACAGAATCGCACCCTCGTCTTGAATTTTAGCTTATGCTTACAGTTTACCCTTTTCCCATACATGTATGCACATTAACAAATAAGACTAACCAAACATGTATAATACGCTGTCCAATATGCACTGCATTTCCAATATTCCATCTTTATCTCACTGATTATTAATAACAAGTGCTGTTCATGTAAAGCCATATACTGGTAAAGAGAAATCAATCGATATTTTAGCAGGTGTAATAGCTGACAACCTTTAGGCATCTGCTCTCTGATGTAGAGATGTGTGTGTTTGTAGGTGGGGTGTCAGAATGGAAAAAGATAATAAGTTTAGAGAGAGGGAGGGGTTGTGAAAGGTCACGACCTCCCCTCCTCTCGAACCCCCAACCGACCCTCTCGAAGGGCAAAAAATGTGTTTTTGGAGAAACCTCTGCTAGAGCGACAGATGTGGGCTCACATTATGCAGCAGCTTTTGGTTCTCTCCTTGCTGAAGGAGGAGGTCAGAAGCTCTGCCTTGCTGGGCAGGTGGAGGAGGCGTTTGGAGAGTCTGCGAGTAGGACTCTGCTTAACGGGCGGCTGCAGTTTGTTGAGGCACATGAGCGCCGCTGAGCGGAAGACGCTGTGGATGCTCTTTTCCGATGTAAATGCAGAACATTCCAGGTAGATTTCCGCTCCGACCTGCTTTGCTAACAAGGTGCCCTAGGGACGAATAGAAAGACGGGATGACATACAGCGACAGAGAACGCAAACAATGAGACAAAGACTGTAGTTTACAAAGGGAGGGCGTGATCGACTGACCTGCTCGTGGGAAATGGGTGTCAGTCTCTGATTGGACAGCTCCATCAGTGTGCAAACATCTGTGCGCAGGTCCGTTTTACAGCCAACCAGAATTATGCGTGTACTGGGACAGAAATCCATAATTTCTGCCTTCCACTGCAGGGAGATACATAGAGACGTGATTATGTTACTAAACCAAGACAATTAGGTGTTTTTAGAACAGACGATGTAACCGTCTTTACCTTTTTGAGGGCGCTTTCGACGGTGTCAGGGCGACTTATATCAAAGCAGAGCAGTACAGCATCTGCGTCACTGTAGCAGAGAGGCCGGACGTTATCATAATAAGGCGAACCTGCAGGAGCAAACGTAACAACGTCAATAACACGCATCTAATTCATCCACACTTACACTGGTGTAGACAAAGTGACTGAATATGGAATCTAAATTGTTGTTATTCTAAATTGTCTAGCTTTGTGCAAGTTAATCCACAATACGATTCCAAATCATGTAAAAAGCAAAATGTATGGCGCTACTCGCGATAGGTGTGTGCATGTGTGTGGGCGAATCTCAGAGATTCCTTTATTGACAGAGTGAGTTGCCGAGGAGGTCTTGTCCCCCCGCGCACATTAAACCTCATCTCACTCCGTAACTATGGCAACGACACTGAAGGATGTGCACATAAACACTCATATGGCCCTAGCGTGTCGATAAAACATAATGCTAGTCCATTAAATATGCGTTTCAGCCAATTTTCATTTTGTACTGTGTATTTTGCGCTTATTAGAGAGTATGGATTCTACACTCAAGATGGTTGGGTGACTTTCTTTGGGTCATAGTTCTGCTGTATATATAGACAGTGAGTATATTCACCAGATTAAAGTAGCTAGAATATAGCTAAAAGAAACGAGATATATAGTAGAAGAAAATCAATCTACACTCAACCCTAATTATGGTCTACACGTTCCACTGGGGGAAGCACAGTTTATATAAGATATAACCTGTATGAGGGGTTATGGATCTATGTGGGTGTGAAACTTGATGGGTAAACCTCTCCCTCCATCTGTTCTAATGGAAGCCAATTGCTCTTCACACCTGACCTCATCTGCTCCTTAAAAAACAGATTAGAAATGCTGTATTTCTACTCAGTCACATTTCAAATGATAAGAGCTACAGAAGTGGCCCACACCAGAGTCTGTCAAGGGCTCAGTAGTAACCTCTAACGGCTGTATGCTCTTTGATCTGGAGAGTGCATGAATAGATGCCCGAAGCAGCAGCCAGCCAGATGAGCAAATTCAATTAACGCTTCTGTAATTAGTCGCAATTAGAGTGTGTTTGTTCGCGTATGTTGATGAGCGTCTGCTGATGGTCCTGCATGGCACCACCTGACGAGGCCGCGCGGAATTAACAGAGCCTAACTGACTTAATGAGGGAGTAGATAAGAGTTTTGATGAGATCTGAGTGGCTTTCTTGTCTTCTGTGTGAGGTGCTCTGATATTAATCTTGTACATAAAGAAATGCAATTTCCCGCACAGTAACCCTTCTCACATCTGATCTGGATTCAGTGTTCAGGGTTGGGTGATTTAACTTTGTTTCACGGTCCTCTGTTCACTGAGTCACTGTGACTCTTAAGGAAATTCCACTCGAGTGTTTTTAACATTCCATCACTGAGTGTGTTTAGCTGAATGCATGTCAGGAAACACCTTAAGCTGAATTGAGTACGGACAGGAAGGTCCCTCCTACTTGGATCTTGAAGTCTCACCAAATCAAGAAAATATCTTTGTGCTTTGTGTTGAATAAAAGTGAAGATTTCAGGTCAGAGGACACTGTTATTTTACTACCGATACATCATTGCAGACTATTTGACAACAAATGAAACATTTTTACGTTTTAAACTCTTTTTGACAGAGTTTTTAACAATAGCTATTTTTTAAAGCAGTGAACAATTGAAAGGCTCACTTAATCTATTCTGCACATGCAATATCTCCTTTGATTTTCCACAGGTGTGTAAGTGCCCAGCAAAGAAAAGACATAATTATCATGTTGTGATTCATGGATTGTTGTAGAAAATGGATTAATGGAAAAAAACTGTGATAAACTATGTAGTGGTTATGGAGAAAAATGAATCCTCATTTTTAGTCACCTCTTACACAGTAAGATCATGCTAGCGAGTGGGTCCTCATTCAAGCAGACAGACATGGCGATTAGCATAGATTCAGAATGATCAAGCATCACTGATATGTTGCGTAGCACGTTGTGTAACACAACATGACCTTAAAGAACCCAGCTCAGCAGTCTGCATGCAACATGACATTTACATTTACATTTTACATTTAGGCATTTGGCAGACGCTTTTATCCAAAGCGACTTACATTGCATTATACTATACATTGATTCTACGTATGTGCAATCCCTGGGATCGAACCCATGACCTTGGCGCTGTTAACGCCATGCCCTAACCACTGAGCTACAGGAAAGCAGACATGACAGCAGCTGTGAGGTTTAAAAAAGTTAAACCTATACGCTATTACAAAGATTAATCATGAAAATATCAGTGTAGGGACTGCTTAATACAATAAAAAAATCAACCTCTCTACCCAAAACATTTGTTAGTTCCAGGACATTAAAAATGCCAGGAAAAGACAGAAAGACTATATTGTTTTGTACATAACTGATATGATAACAATAAAACTAATTTTAAGGTGATGAAAGAAACTCAAGACCTAAGGTTTTGTGTATCATCTTAAGCTCCGTGACCCTAAACATAGGAAAACTAGAACATTCCACAGCCTTAGATCAGATAAGAGCATAGCGCAAGCGTCTTCAGCTGTCTGTCATTGAAAAACAGCTCTCTACTACCAGCCTAATCTGACTGAAACTCATAACCAGACGCTTGCACAAGCACGCAGACTAAACATTCCTTTGACTATTCTGCATCAAATCTAATGTACAAGGTCACAGGCACTGAACAGGCAGATTTCACTAATCCAATTCAGAGAAGATAGTATTTCTATAAAGCCTACTACATCATTATAAGGCTTCAGCCTTCACTCGTTATCTATATGTCACAATGAGACATTCCAAATACCTCTTTCAATAAACAATCCGATATTTCCTCAGGCCCTAAGACGGCCAGAAGGTGAAGAAGGCACACTGCCAACATCTGACATTTGACAAAGGGTCTCAGGTGCTGCAGCTTCACATGTCAGCTTGTATTTACTGCCACCTCCATTCTGACTCAGGGCTCAGGTGCTGATAGTGTGTCTTTCTTATAAAGAATAACTGACCTACTAGCCGAAAAACTGTCTATGCAACAGTCAGGGGTGCACACAAGTGCCTGCACAAAAATGCATATTAATGTATTCAAAATAAGGATGCTAGAAGGTATCTGTAGCTATTAAATCACCACATGGATGAGCTACACAGAGTTAAAAAGTATATTAATTAAGTGTATTCGCACGTATATTTTTGCGAATCCAAAAATATAGAAAAACAAATAACAAACCCTAAAAAACACAAAATTTACACTGCTAACTACAGTACTAAATTATAAACAATTGTTTATGTTGCTATCCATGAAAAATATTGGCTGGGGAAAAACCTGAACTTTACTGTACTAACTATATAAAGTGTAAATTAACATGTGACTATGCCAGATTTGTGTGCAATTTGCGTTAAACAATTCGGAAGTTACAAAAAGTTTAAAACCCTGGACGCCATAGAACAAAACGAGGGGAACGAAAGACCCCCCACTCCCAATCGAGCTCATCTGGGTATGACTCACAACGACGCTGTCTGATATAAGTTATGACGTCATTCTGTAGCAGTGGAATGTACGTCACTCTTTAAATATTTAATCAATCCGCATTATTACACTGCTGGACAGTTTCCACATCCCGTTAATCTGTTTCAGTGCTACGATATGTAGCATACCCGCTTTATCACTGTAAAGGTGACAGCCCATCACTCTCTCCCTCACCTGACGTGTCCCATAAACTGAGTTCCACGCGCTGCTCCTCTAATTCCAGTCCAGCTGTGTAGTTCTCAAAGACCGTGGGGACGTATGTCTGCAGAGGGGTAAACGAATAAAGCCAATGACCCATCAGAAATAATGAAAACTTCGTTTAGGATAGAAATTTAAATATATAAAATATTTAAAAAATATTGCGTTTGTGCAAATATCACTTTATAATTTTGTTTTAAAACAAAGCTGTTGGTCTTTACCGATTCAACACGTGCACAACAGCTCACATGAGAACATCGTGTATAGTTACATGGACCTGCTTGTACAGGTCATAAATAATTCTTGACGATATTATTATTTACATGTTCACATAAGTAAGGATGTTTTTTAAATATACCACGTACACATACTCCTAAATATTCAATGACTGATGTATGAATGCGCGATAGAGAGGAGGACATACCTCTGGATAACAGTCTTTAGCCAACACTTGCAACATTGCGGTTTTCCCGCACTGCACGTCTCCTACTAAAACCAGTTTACAACGCATGACCACAGGCTGGCTGATTCTCCGCTCCTTCATTTTAAATAAGACGGTCACGTAAACAGTGACACTATACCAGTCCCGATGGCACTCTCGTATAACAGACCTGTTCAGTTTGTTCAGACCGCATTGGTGTTTGCGCTTAAGCACCACGACAGAGAGAAATACAGCACTGCGGCAATTTATACAGCGTCGTTATCCAATCAGCGCTGCGCTCCAGTTTCACTGCCCACCCACCCGGAGTCTGTACATTTGTTTAGCTGATATACTGTAAATGCGCAGTGTCTCTATCTAGCAATAGACTATGATAAGATGTCTCTAAAACGTTTAAGCGGAAACTTAAAATATAGAAGATAATTTTGATAATTTAGAACTTATTTTACCCTGTTCTGTAGTTGTAAATAGTTTGAATTATGTAAAGTGTGAAAAACATTTCAGCATTATGGCTTAATAAATTCAATGTTTTGTTCGGATCTACATTCTCCTCCGACCCAATGACCCAGACTGGTGGGTAAACGAGCTGTCTTTTAATGACAGTGAGTAAATGACCGATATGCTCTGAAGCTTTATCGACTGCATTGAGTAACACTTCCTTGTATCTCATTTGTTTGGGTGGCTTTGACAAATTGGAGCGTAATGGAACTAGTGCGAGTGAAAGCAATAAAACTGTAATCCAGTCCCATTGTTTGTGTGGAGTAACGGGACTGTAATTAAAGCCCGTCCCCAGTACATTGACGCTAATTACATGATGTAAAGAGTGAGCCGCTATGATGCTGCATTTAGAAGTCGCTACATTTTAGAGGCTGACACACATAGTGCTCCATTTATACTGAGACCCGTTGTGTATAAATCTTAAAAGAGTAAAATTATGTAACTTTTGGTGGCTTCTTTGTTAGCTCATCTCTGTTTCGTCTTTCTCCTCTGCTTGTTTAAAGCACTAATGTTATATTTGAACCCGGAAACAAGTAATGGCCTGCAGACTGCAAAATGCTAAACCAAGAAAATAACCTAACACATGGTAATCATTGCGTGGATTGTGACTGGGTCCTTTCTTGGACCTAGTTTCTCAGTAGCGTATTAGTTGTACATTACTAAACATGTCCTATTGACAATGCAAAATGCAACATTTCACTGGCACATTATGAATGTGTTCCAATGTGCCGAAGCGCAGTATGTTAGCGTGTGTTTGTTTGTAGCCCCGGCCAGACCAGAAACAGATGGTCTGGTCTTCCCCAAACTGAGACAGGAAACAGAGCAATGACATCTCAGCTGGGGAGAAGCATCAAGCATATCCTGCAAACTGGAATGCCATGACATTGTCCTATCCAACAGTTGTAGGGCTAGTTAGTTAAACATAACTCTGACTAGTCTTTCTTAGCATAACATTTGTGTTATGAAGTTACATATCTGAAATTGAATGAGTTTTATTAAGTATATTAAAAACTCTGGCTAGAGAAAAAGGTCATTGTGAGGTCACGGCCAGAGTAATTTCAAATCTACTTCTTTATTGAAGTTTATAATGATTCCTTTTCTCACCAAACTCAGATTGTCTTTCCCTCTTTTTCTTTGTCCTAACACACTAAAGCTGGCAGTTAGTTTGAATAATGTGTTATACA
Organism: Botia almorhae; assembly: GCA_036877575.1. Lineage (NCBI taxonomy): Eukaryota > Metazoa > Chordata > Actinopteri > Cypriniformes > Botiidae > Botia > Botia almorhae. The sequence goes on from JAZGTJ010000541.1 coordinate 27,551, forward strand.
GACCGAATCATATTATACAAATATTATGAAAAATATTGGTATAATATTCTGAGGTCCTTGAAAGCACAGATTCTCTCACCCTGGGTGAGGTTCATCATTGTCCCAAAAGGAAATGCTCTCATTTCATACTGGCAATTATATTTCTAGCTCACTGAGTCACCAGAGCTGGAGAGGAAAAGATGAGGGGAAAACATATTAAGAAGAAGAGTTTTACAAGATAGTTTATAGCAGCGCAGATTTACTGAAATGATGCTGATTAGTAGATTATCTGATCATTTATGCAGTGATGTTTTTGGTATTGTTCTATTGTTCTATGGTTTCTGTGTTCATAATACATGATCAAATATCCTGAAAACTAAAACACAAACACACTTTTAATGGAAAATACCTAAAACAGATTATATTATTTTTTAGTGCATCTGAATTCAGATTCCCATATACATAGAGATTGTAATGTCATTCAGAGAAAGAGATCCAAATTATTATCATTACCTAGTGTAATTGCAAAGATAAATATTAAAATAACATAGAATAAAGTCACAAATACACTATTTAACAAGTCTATTGCTTGTCATGTCATACCCAATGCCCCACATACAAAGAGAACATATGTTTTAAGAGTAATGCTGACCTCAGGTGGCTGATGTTTGTAACATAAAGATCCACAGCTTCATGGGTCATGCCATGTGCACATAATATAGTACAGGTGAGTTTGTGGTCTTACTTTGTTAAACCCTCTTTAGCTTGGAATTTTAGTGGCTTTCACTTTTGTCACTTGCTGTTTAGTGGTTCTGCACTGAACTTAAAATACTGAAGCTTCGCGTGTTTAGGTTTGGAAATAAGGCTGAGTCAGTATTTAAAACATGAGCTCATTAGACAGCAGCCATGAAACACAGAGCAGTGCTGTATTTAAAGTGTTTCAATGCATAATGTAATGTAGGTTATTTATACCATTCGAGACAATATCATTTACAGTATTCTCATATCACTGTACATATGAATCCCGACTGTTAATTTCTGGATTAATTGTGTATGTACGTATTGTTTACTGCACTGCATTTCCGTACTTACCTTAATCACTGTACTATTCATTGGCAGATGTGCCTTTGTTGAAGAATGTTATATGCTTATGTCTATATGTTAGTTGTGCCCTGTGGTGCTTCAGAGACATTGTGTTTTGTTTCTCCCCCTCAGGGATAGAAATGACAATAAAAATTTAACCCCTACCCCATTCAAACATCACTAAACAGTCTTTCCGGCATAGACTGTGTAAAGATTATAACTGTCCACAGCAATTTATATATAACATATCATAAACCCTGTCTTGCATTCAATAATGGTAAATTTCAGACAAGTTTTGCCATTGGTTCTGGTTTGCAACTTTGTCAAAGCGCAGTCCTCATCTATTTAAAATTTAGCTGCAGTTTTATGTTTTTACCAGTGTTCAGTTGTGCAGTTCACATATTGGTCGGCTGGAGGCAGAGTTGGTATGAAATCAGCACGCGACCAGTCTACAAACTCTAACAGACAGTTTTTCCTAATAAGCAGAAGATTAGTGCCAACGATAAGTAGTATTTAATTTCTATGTTAAGTTTCTCAAAAGCAGCGTTACATAAGCACGTCATTGTTCATGGTCTCTCCGTACTCTACGTATCCCACGTGATAGACCTTAATTTATTTGGCAAGGTTTAAATTTATTTATTTGGGTACGTTTATTTGATTAATGAAATAAACGTTTTTACAATAGGACATACGTGACAGCTGAACATTGCATAGATCTTAAACGAGATGCTATACAAATGATCTAATTGTCTCTTTATATGGAGATTTTAATAGATAAGTTCACTGTAAGGATAAGCTTTAACTGCAGAGCCCCTTTTAATAATCAGAATTCTAAAACGCAGTTAAATGTTGTAATTAAATTAAGAAATGTTTACCAATTATCAGCGCCTAGAGAGGATGCAGTGTCTCCAGGTTTGGCATGCATTTTTACGCTATACCTGTTGGGGGGGCAAACTTTTGGTTCAGCACCTATTTGCAGCTTCAGAATCAATGCACTGAAGTAACAAAGTGATTTACATGCTGGTTTTGGAAGCAGGCGTGGGTCCTTTGTCAACTAACACGTGACGTCAGTTAAGATAATCCTGACAGCTTGAGTTGTTTTGTTAACGGGAGTTTTGAACAGAATTTTCTTTTTTGTTAATCAGAAGTAATTATCTTTACGATGCTACTAAAGTATATGAGGTTTTATTTGATGCAAACTATACTTTAAGAAAATGACGAAAATAATTAAGTTTCTGGATTCAGTTTCATTTAGACAAAATATAAAAAAACGTTTGGAAACGGCTTAGACATATTTTTCAGTTGTGAAGTTTATTGGCTTTTAACTTACAAGGAGTGATGTGTTTAAAAATAATTGGCACCTTTGTTGGCAATCTATGGTGACTTTGTAATTCAGGCGATGTAAGATCCCGCTGTTCAGATTTAACCAGCCGGCGTTGTACAAATGTTGTATTAATAATGGGACATATTTGTCAGATATGGTAACCCATACCCGAAATGTGACCTCTGCATTTAACCCATCACCGGTGAGGGGTGAACACACTGCAAGTCGTGAACACACACATCCTGGGCAGCGAGCAGCACACTACCTTGCGTTGCTCAAAGGCACTTCAGTTGCTACCCCCCAGCACTGAAATCGAAGCAGCAACCTTCTGATAACAAGCCCGACTCACTAACCAGTAGGCCACACCTGGTTATCACTATCATTGATTATCATTGCACCTTGATTCCTTGATTCCTCATAGCCTGAGTTTGAGATAATTTCTTACAACAATAAAACGGCAAAGATTTCCCAATTTAATGTATGCATCGTAAGAGATTGTTGTAATTTTTGTGTTTTAACCGGAGTTTAAACAAAAAGGGGAAACACATTGAGCACACATTGGGAACTCTCCATGGTCCTGATTGTATGTCCCTTTTATAATGGTGTTTTGCTTCAACAGCTTGTCATATTTTCTTAAAAGTGATGCCTGCAATTAAAAAAAAATACTTTTATATCACACCTTAATATGAAGAGACGAGAGATTACCAGCAGTCGTTTACCAAAACATACATAAAGGCAGGAGAATGTAGTTTACATACTACTCAAGGATACGACTGCGTTTACAGGGTTTCGTTTAAAGAAGATGGCGTACATTTGACCACATAAGGTATAATATCCGCACACCTTCTGAATTACATTTGCACAGTGTCTGCAAAACCCATGCCACAACTATGCACCAACTATATCTTTTAATTCCCTTTTTGTTATTTTAATTATTTTATTTATCTGCAATTAAATCAATAAAGAATGATATTGTGTTCTGCATGAAATGTAAGCATCGCAACATTAACTGCATTAAGTTTATAAGATTTGCCGTTATCATGCAAATAACTGCATGAGTCTGCCTCGATTACTCTAGAGCAATAGACCTACGACAATGTTAAAGTTTTAAGTTACGGTGTTTTCTACAATCTATTCAGTGTTACGATTCTTTTGGGAAACGCGGCTCTGTTTGTCCATGGCATATGTTTGTTCAATACCGACATGGTATTGGCTCAGTCATTATTTTTGCAATTTCTGTAGCTCAGTTGGCAGAGCTCATTGCGCTAGCAACGCAAAGGTCATGGGTTCCAATCCCAGGGAGCACATGCACTGACAAAATGAATAACTTGAATGAACTGTAAGTCGCTTTGGATCAAAGCGTCTGACAAATGCGTAAATGTGAATGTTTTTAAAAATATAGTATTAAAATAGTATTAAAAATACTCTAAATAGACCTCCCCCCGGTTAAGTGTTTAAACTAAACAAAAATAGCGCAGTAATTCTAGCAGACAGTTTGAGAAGCTTATAAGAAAAAGACAACTGAGCATCAGGTGATTACCAGTATTTATTTATAGAAGTTGCACCACAGTGAACCAAAACCACGAACACAGTATCTTGTTCAGCTGAAAGCTGCTACTTACCTCTGTACAGATTCATTAACGTCAGTTATAATAGATTTCCGACGATGGAGGGATTTATTCAAAAATAGACATACATTTACTCTCTTTAGTTACGCCATTCATGTCTTGGACTTTACAATGTTATGTAATGTGAACCGTTCCCAAATATTTCGTAGGCCTAGCCTTACAAACTGTGCAAAAAACATTAAAAATTACGCCAATTTATGCTCCGAATAGATTTTTTACTTAATTGTTTAGAAATAGAGACTGCAAGACCTCAAATAAAAAATAATTTAGCAGTTAAGTCTACGATGTGGTATTTGTCGTTTTCTGTGCTTTTTCAATCTCTTTATGGTGACAATAATAATAATTTAAAAATAACACTTAGACCCTATTATTCTCCATTTCTGACATTTTAGTTACTCGTTTTATTTATTAAAGATGTATGAAGCTTCAGACGTGGATTTAACGGAATAAGCCGTTTCAATTCTATAAATTATTTTCAACTGAGCTGATTATTTAATGTTGTATAGACCACGTTTGTTTTAGATCTTCTTTACAGTTTTTTGCAGGTTTTGTAAAACTAAATGCATAGGCCACAAAACCTACATAAGATCGCTTGTAAATTGTGACCATTTAGCCCCTTATGCAAACAGCTTGTTGTGAGTTTAAGAGTACGAATTGCAATTTTTGGAGGTGGTCTATTTGTCTGAGCATAATTCTGACAAAGCGTTCAAATGCCCCAATAATATACCTTCAGCAGACCTACTTCTCGACACATTTTTATAAAATGACATACGTAGATCTAGAGTTTTAATTTCTCTGTTTAGCAAAAAAAGGTGAAAACGGTTAATTAAATTGCAGCATTTACGTCAAAACGTCAAAGAATGTATTGTGAAAAATATAGTTTGTTGCTATTATCAGTAGAGTACAGTACGTTATTTCTCGATTCGTGTTGGTTTCTAAGCTATTGTTGCTGATAAACTGATATACCCAGCAGGTGGCGCACTCATACAGCAAAATCTACCAAACACACGTCACTTTGCAGCTTAAGCAGATCCGTTAGCTTAAGAGTATCTCAGTTGCTCACTCTGTTCACGTCTAGCGTTTTCTTTTATTGTTAAACATCTTTGTCGGCGGGGTTAAACTAAGTGACAGTCTCGGTGATTGCGCTGGAAGATTTAGAAGATTCTCTGAACGTAAACTAAAGCTATTCTAATGGCGAAGACAGAACAATTGAACAAAATTGTCGTCTCTGTCATTAAATACAAACTCACAATTTTGTGAGGCCCACTTGTGGTCTTCACAATTAATGTCCACGTCGCTTATAGGAGACCTTAAGCATGTATTGCCCATCTTTGTTCTAGCCATTGCTCTTGGGAATCCCATTAATCTACATTTCATAGTCTAATCAAAACCCATTATTCTTCACGTCTAGTCAGAGGATAACTGAACAGGACGTCCTCGTTGTAAATCTACTATTAACATTAATTCTGTTGAAATGACTTGGTGTAGACCTAATTTCGTATGGCTATGTTGAACGACGTTCCCCAAAAACGCCTAAAAGCAAATGACTGAAAGACTGCCGCTTAATACCTCATCATCTATTATCTTACACATGAATACTCGATGCTTGAGAGATTCGTCTCTTGGCATTCACCGCGTGCCTTAATTGTATGGACATTAAATCAAGGTCCGCTGTGAACACGTAGAGCAAGAACTCTTGGGGCGCGCGAATGGCCACAGCAAAGTGCAGCCATGAGCAAAACCCAATCTGACACTCAAATTTCGCGCCCCGACTTGCATTTGTAGCAACGAACTTCCGAATGAGAAAATACGATTTGAGCATCTAAACGCTCTTATTTTTACCAGACATTGCCTACCTTGAAGTAACTCCCTGCTGACATAATATGCAGTTGCGACATAACAATTAACCAGTAACTTAAACAGACTCTACCAAACAATACAGCGCACGTTCTAAAACATGCTAAATATCGGCCTGCTAAAGCTCCTTCTACCCACCACTTCAGTCTTTAGAGGTGCTGTTCATATCTTATAAGGTTGTTAGCGCACTATCTTTACTGCAGTTTGAAGACAGATTAATGACGTGCACCATATCTATGCTCACACAATGGAAAAATAAGTCAATCGATCCAGTACATTTACTCAATACTGTTCTCCTCTTGGATAAGAAAGAACGAAAGAAGAATACATTTTTTTGCTTTGTGTCCATGGTTTCTTCGTTCAATCTTTAAATACGCGCTGAGGTCCCTTTGTCCTTGATGTATTTGAAGAAATGAGCAATGGAGCCGTCACGTGAGAAATGCTACAGGGTCACATATCGAAAATTCAAGACAAAACGCTCGCAGTACGTGTGTGTTTTTTAAAAACCCGGACTTTCCTGATGTACAAACATAAATGTTTCCACGGCTCAGATGCGTCTCCTCTCGTCTATGCAAATACGCCCTACTGCACAAAAGCGTTCCTCTTCTGTAGCTACCGCTTGGTTGTGTTGCGAGGAAACGTTAATAAAACGAAGAATAAATCAAATCAAAACGCATTTCACCGTTATCCCTGTTTCGAGTGCTATTTTCATTCTCTGTTCTGTCCAGTGACTTTGCGGAAGCTATGACGCTCGAAGTCTTCCTGACGATGACTTGCTTTTTCCCTCCATTTAAAACAGTCTCCGCAGCATCCCTCGGTAAATTCATCCTCATACAAGCATGCAGACACCCCCAGCAAGCACTGGGGCCAGTTGTTCCCGATCTATCCCTTTTAATCTCGATGGTCCTCGGGCAGTGGTTTTTTGGTCCTGCCCTGAGTGTTTTTTCAGCCTCTCTGATCCAGTCTCGCGGATTAGAAGTCCTCTCCTCCCGTCCCAGACACGCGCACCCTTCTGCTGATTGGGCTCAACGCAAGCGGATTACATTGGGACATAATGACGTCATGGCCCGGGCCCAAGTTCTCTCCCATTAGCCAAAGCCTCATCAACGAGATGTCCTTGAAATAGCGCGCGCCTGACATTCTGCAAGGAAGAGCAGGCAGGCGAGCATTATGGACGGAAATAGTTGTATTAAGGACTGCCATAAACGGTGCACATACGCGTTTGCTCATAATAAATGTATTTTTAGGGTAGTCAGGGGTGTTTTCACCTGTTTATATAATGTTTTAAGAATGTGCTTTTCTCTGCTCGACTGAAAGGAAACGGCCTTATGACAAAACTGTCATCCGACTTTGAGCATAATGGAAATACACGTCTATGCAATGTTATGCAATGAAAACAGCCCAATACTGATCTCTCAGAGAGCCCGTTGTTTTTTCTTAACTTGGATGTTTAGTATTCTGAGACTGCCAAGTTGATGCAAATGCATTAGTTTGGCGTTTAACGTGTCCACAAACTGTGCAGTTCATTGGAATTAATTCCGGATGTTTTGTTTTGACGTGCTATAGTAATTTAGAGAGTTTATCCAAGTAATGTCCACTCAGAGATCATGTCTTACGTTACACCATCGAAAGTGCTGATTGGAACAAATTTCTCAGATGTGGATATTTTAAAGTGCGTTTTCTTAATTTTTGTTTCTACATGTTTATACTGTTAAAACTGCCATAGTATGCCAATTGTATGCCCAGTTTCTGGGCATAATAGTCTTGTCTAAGATTATTATATTACGACTAGAGGTTTAATGTAAGTTTAATGTAAACAATTTTAACCATTGTGTACGTTTGCTTTATTTAAGCTTTGCTTTAATAAAATACTAGTTGTTTGATAGGCACAATAGAGCTGCTTTAATATTACTTGTATAGCTTAATATTTACCTCCCAATCCCCTTATATCTCCTCAAAACATTTAATACTCAATTAGACAGACCGTTAGCAGTATTTAGATAGCTTAGATAGCTTATATTAAATATAACGAAAATGTTGCCGTTCATGTTATTAATCAGTAGCATATTGTAGATAAATAAAATATACTTTTTCCTAAACAATACGCGATTTTCATTTTTATGATAAATATTTGAATGGTGCTCACCGCCTTTTTAACAAACGCAGCTTGCAAGCGTCTCTGACCTCGTAAGATATTAGTCAAAATATTTAGATAGCTTTCTAGGTTTAAAATGTTAATATTTTTAATATTTAAATGTTAAATTTTAATATAGGCTTTTAACCCACACCTCCCCTGCTGATGGAACAAAGGGCATTGAGAAGAACAGCGGGTATAGCTGAACGTTTTTGTGCATTTTATTTAAGACAAAGCTCGTTTTTAAGCATTAACTTGCCCAGTTTTTTGTTGTCGTTTTTGTCCATATTTGTAAGGTCAAGGTATCACGTTATGTAGCATAATTTCTGTTGGATAACTAATGCATATACACATTTGTGATGGCCAAAACGTAGGCCTAAACGAAACGAAAAAGAATCCACCACATAAATGCGGTCCGATCGTGATATTTGCTTCACAAGCAAGACGCGCTTTCTTCAATCAAAGTATTTTGGGCGATTTTGAACGCATATTCGCTTCTTTTCTCGTTCAGTGGTTTTAGATCTCTTGCCACGCAAATCCTGGTCCTGACAGAAGGCCTTGGAGAGTTTATCAGAGGGAAAACACCTTCCTGCGTCCAGAGGATAACGACGACCACATGTCCAAAGCTGGAGAAGATGAGAAGAGGATCGAGGGAAGGATGGACGGTGGAGAAAAGACAGACTCCGTTGCCAAGCGGCCTCCTAGTCTTAAACTGCGTGAAGGAGGAGCCGTTCAGTTGCATTACAATGACATTCAGTCCCAATTCATTCAGGCGCTGTCTAACGGTCTTTGGATAGCAAATCCACCCCATCGGGGGGGCGCAGCCCTCTCATTACGCCCCCAATCCCAACATACACTCACTACAATAGACCCAACAATGGGCGAGGGGAGTGGGCCTCTGAGCTGTGTGGCCCGGGCGCTGAACTCTTGGCTTCGGTAAGAAAAATGCTCTTCAGTGTTGGTGTTACGAACAACGTGTTAAAGTGTTTTGTTATTTAGAAGAGCCCATACTCAAACGATTTAAGAAAAAGACGTCACACGCGTTCATTTTATTAAGAGCAATAAAGGTGAACATAACTATGACTGAATGGGCAGACCTTGGCTAAAGTGCATTGTGTTTGTACACACGTTGACAAATATTGCCCATTTTGTGCACGCGATTAAAGCATTCGTTGTCTTGGTAGTGCAGAGTAAAATGGTGAAATTTTTGATACGACTGATCTGGACTCGTTGTTCATGACTGTAATGTAGTGGGGGTTGTACTTTAGAACAAAATAAATAAACAATGCGCGTCAATAGAATTGTCACCACAACATAAGACTGTAAAAAAGGTTAAGGCTAGGTGAGAGTTCATTTACCTCTTTTATAGACTATATATTCCCTAAGATATATAACAGCGTTCAACCACGGCCTATATTTAATGAAAATTAAAAGACCCACATGCATAAATCCTTGGAGAAATCGTGATTTAGGGCAAAACTCACTTGCCACGGTAATAATAGTTTTCACAAAAATACCACAGTACTTTAGTCATTTGTTACTGCAGAAAAATCGTAATAAATGAAATGAGTAATAATGTCTCATAAACAATCTCTAGAGCGTTCCTATCATCTTTCCTGTACGGTTTTTACTTTTATCACTATTATTATTTTAGTTTAATTTATTTATCTGTAAAAGGAATAACTGTAGCAAAGGTCAAGGTGGGATATTTGGTTAAAAAATATGGCTGCTAAAATGAAATTACTCATTTGTTTATCTACGCTTTATCTAAAAGACCGTATGTATGCTACCTCGCTTTCAAAAAATGTATATATAAACATATATACTTATATATGCTTAACAGATGGGTCATACAGTGTGTCTGTTTTATTTTCAACGTTATTGTTATTATTATATTTGTTTTAGTGCCGTTTTTGTTTCGTATAACGCATTTAGAGTTTTTTCCCAGGGAAATCATACCGATTTTCGAATTGACGTTGAAGGCTTAGACAGGCCCAGCTGGACGCTTTACTTATGCGGCTATTCAAGCAGAGGACGGAAAGGTCATTTCTACTGCCCGGTGCCTCTGGGAAACGCGCTAAACATGGCGCCTGCGTGCTCGCTCAGTTTTAACGTATACATTCAATTGGTCTCAACACTTGCTTTTCCTCACTTTATGACCGTGCGTGTTGCGCATGTGTGTGGGTGCATCAAAGACCACTACGTATATCCGCGATGTAATCATCCGAGATGTTTCTTGGTCATTTAAAAAGGAAGGCATTACATTTTAAATTCAAAGTCATGAAACCTCTCTTTTAATTATCACTGCGTGTGGAAAAAGTTTAATACCGCCTACTTGTTTAGAGAGGTATAGTAAGGTGTAACTTTGCAAACATTTCCTGAGTGTAGATCCAGAAGGACCCTTAAGTATTGTCTGAAGACATAAAGAGAAACACCCTCACAAAAGAACCTATTGTCAAGCCCGAACAATCTGTGGGGCCTCATAAGCTGTCCTCCACAATCACGATGGTGGGCAATGAGGTGAATGCGAGAGGGGCCTGCATTCGTGTACCAAATGGTAGTCACTGCGGACAGCCACCCAGTCGTATACACACACACGGGCGCGCAGTGTTGTAGTTAATTTCAGGTAATCTCAGTGTTTAAGAATGTAGAAATCATGAGGAAAATGCATTGCTTCTGAAGCAAACAATACGTAGAATCTATGTGTTTTATACTAAGCTTACAGCTTACAAACAAACATATTTTAGAAACCAATGGGTAATCGTTTATTTAACGGTGTGCTCATGTATGCACCTACACTGTGAGTTTGGACCATCAAGAGCAAAAAATAGCGGATGTTGGAAGGTAAATGTAATATAATTCGTTTGTGCAAAATTTGCTTTGATTGTCCCAGATCGATGAAACGGTTAGATTAAATTTTTATTTATATATTGCCAGTTGTTGGTTAGAAATGGTCAGTTATTAGCCTGTCAGGAGATTATTACAATAATAAAAAAACAGCATCTGTAAAATTCCTGATAATATGCAAAACAAATAATGTAGGTAGAGGTTTAACTATTTTATAAAAAGGAAATACTTTTCTCCATGACGTTGATTTTGAAAATACATAAAACAGTTTAGAATTTAATTTAATTTAAAAGAATTTAATTGTCTTCTTTGTTTTGTTTTCCTCACAAACGTTTGTTAAATATTTTAACTGTTTTCCTTAGCCTATAGCAGGAGAGTTATAGCGAGCACACACAAACATCTGTATTAACAAACTCTTACTGAGCCAATCAAAATGTCCTTCCTTAGTTTAAGCAAAGAATTGTGTTACTTTCATTAAAACGATTTGTGTGACCTTCCTTTTAAAGCATCACAAAAAATACCACCAATGATCACAAAATTACAAAATCGCAATTGCATTGTGCCACCACAACCAGTATTTTATGTCTGTAAAAACACAAAACATATTTTTAGCATATTTTGATTTCCCTCCTGCCTTCCCCTCTGGCTCTTTTGTTGTTACGTGTCTCTGACCAGAGCTGACTCCATGACACACAGTGTGACATGTAGACACACAGCCACACTGTGGGTGTTTTTCAAAGGAAGCGAGGACTCTTTATAGCGCTAACCGTATGGGCAGAACACCCAAAAGATGGATGCGGTATATGATGCAACAGAACTCGAAACAAAATAATGAGATGTGTGATTCAGTGTACTGTATACATTCAATCATAAAGCTCTTTAGAACTATTGACACCTCTCCTCTCAAGGGTGACGTATCTGACTGTCGATATCAATGCAGGAACTTCAGCACAGCTAATAAATGTCAACATCAGCAGCCATTGATCCGTTTGCGCCACGGTTGGCATGCTATGACGGTCTCTGCCTGATCTAGCTGGTATTCACTGCACCTGGAGCGCACCAAACTCAACCAGCCGAATCTTTGGTATGTCTTGCAGGATGATGTTTTAACAAGCAGGCGGGTGTTTGTGTTGAGGCCGAGGGTGCTGTGCTAAATCCTCATGGCGTTTAATTATTGGTTTGTTTACACGAAAACGTAGTAAACATAGAGTGTTCCGAAATGGATGTGCAGCCATGCCTGCACACTGTACTTCCTGCTATCTGAAGCTTCTTTCTGCACATACCACCCTGCCATTGCCTCAAGAAATTGATAGCAGCAAAACGCTCATTTAAAGAGCCCTCGTGCACATCAGCAAGTTATTTATTGAGCCACTCAGTGAGAATAATGTAGGGTGGCTCTTTGTTTAACTCTTGTGTTTTCCCATCTTTACACAAACAGGATGTTAAAATAACACTCGCATGCATAATGATTTCAGATTTACAGTTAGAGTCGTTTGGCCCATCATGGCCATTAGGTCCTGGACATGCAGAAATGGCTAAAATAATTCATCAACAGTCTTTACTCCTCTTTATTATTCCTTGTCTCTCTCTCTCTCTCTCTCTCTCTCTCTCTTTCTTTCCTGCCCTCACAAAACCTGCAGTGAACATGAAGAGGCTGTAAGACTTCTTTTAGTAACCATGCTGTAAACCAACAATTTAACCTTAGAACAAGTATTATGAACAGAACTATTTTAAGAAAAAAATGTCAGATTTATAAACAAACACATAATAAATATAACATAAATAAATAAATATTCATTTTTTTAAAAATAAATAAAAAAAAATTGAATTTTTTTTGTGGTTTCTTTTTTGGAACTTGAATGATGTTTCTTTTTAAACAATCTCTTTAAACTGTGGAAAGGATTTATAAGGGTAAAAATGTATTTGTTGCAGTGGTTATTTCATTTTTGTAATTTTTACTAAATCTGTGTAATTAATTTCCCTTATGTATCACTGTGATGAAGAACAGAAGCTCATAGAACATATATTTTCAGCTGCTGTGTGTCTGTGAGAGAGGCTGTTTAGGAGGCCTTAGCATACAGCTGTTTGAGCTGCGCCTCTCCTCATTGCTTTTAGCTCTGTCCTCTCCAATCACACTGTGCATATCCATCCTACATACACCCTGCGGGCTCATTAGGGCATGCTGTCTGTTGATTGGCCACATGCATTACATACATTTGTCTTTTAGTGCTTGCTATTATTTTTGAAGCGTTTTGTGTGTGTGTGGTTAACAAAAAGAAGCGTTATTTCTGTCAGCCGGTAACAAAAGATCAAGACAAGTGTTTTTGTTCTATAGTGCTTTTCTCAGTACATATTATTTTGAAACAGCTTTACAGAAAATGATGCTTTGATTTCTTTTTAAGCTTACAGTGAGCAAGCCTCAAAGGTCACAGTAGCAAGGAATAAAAAACTCAATAAGATGCTTAGTTAGTAGTCAGAGACCCTGCCAGGAACCAGAATCAGTTGAGCCCACCCTTACAATGAATGCATATATGCTAAACATTACCAAGTTACATGTTTATAGTATAAATTCAGTTATGCAAATATTTCAAGGCAAGTCAAGTCAACTTTATTTATATAGTGCTTTTTACAAATTCTCATTGTTTCAAAGCAGCTGTACATGAATGATATCTTTAAGCAGATTATTTAATATGTTAGTAAAGCAGGTTTCCTTAGGATTAGTAGTCTTGCAGAAATGAACCAGCGGTTATTAAAGCATCGTTTGCTTTCTGACCTGAATGGGCTGAAGTTGGTAGTCACACATTATTTATAGTCACTAGAGTGTGGGATGATGCGAAGGTCACCTTTCTGTTTGAGGAGCTATGAATTATGAATATGACATAGAGTCTAAAGGAAAGCATAGAGAGAGGAAGAGATTGAGTGGTCATCTTCCACATCTTTAACACACGCATACGTTCATAATTATCATTTCCTATCACGCTGAGTGTCTCTCCTGGAAGTCCCACATAACCAAAGTGATGATCTAATGATCTCCTCACACTCATCATCTGACAGGTAGAAATCCCAGTGTAACATCCCCATACATCTGCGGGTAGAATGTCGCAGGCGTTTGGTTAGTAATGTTGTCATGCTCTCTCTCTCTCTTTCTCTCTCTCTTTCTCTGTCTCTCATTCCCAAGGTCTCGGAGAGAAAGTATAGAAAAGGGAAGATGGAGGAGATGAAAACAGACATTTCAGAAAGGTCAGGTTTTGCCCTGTTCTGTTTTTTCCAGGTCAGCTCTTTTAGGGCTGCCCTGTATGACAGACGTGTTTGGACACGTTCCCATCACATAGATGACAGACTGATGACAGTATGCTTTTGATCAGGTGGGGCCATTACCTTTAAAGTAAAAGTACTGATTGAGAGCATAGAATGAATTCAAATATGTCCTTCCGTGCACCTGTGTTGCAACACAATGCGTGACGTGTTTGATGCATTCACACACGCTGAACATCCACTTGACATTTACATACACGGACCAAAGTATCCCAAACCACATTTGTTTAGCATTACAGAACAAGCTTAAAAGGCTTCATGGAATCATGAAATCATGCATTTTTTTGACAGAAGAAATGCGCATGGCAAAAGAAATGCGTATACTTGAGGCATTTGTAGAATGCTGCTTTAATTAATAAATTATCCTAATTTAATTAGTCTGATTCATTTAATTCTCTCATTTAAAGTAAATGAAATAAACTTTAAAACTCAAAGCCTATATCATCTTGTAAAGCAAATACAAAATTAAATCATCATGCAAAAAATGCAAAAAGCACTGCTAAAGTTAAGAAAAATAAACCATCATTTTTATCCTTATAATAAACCGTTTAATACAAAGTGTATTAGAAGTCATTAAAGTAATAAGTAAAATGACAACACAATGTGATTTGGTTTTTAATATATCGGTGCTTTACTCTGCAGTGATTTGTATGTCACCTCACATCACTGGACTATTGGTCACTGTTACAGCTCAGGGCCTGGGGAGGGGGAGTCTGGGCCAGAGTCGGACACTCGGAGCACATTAAGAAGGGTTGCCTTTATTGGACGTGATTGGTCTTAGTGATTTTATTGGCTTCATTGACTGTCTCTCCAGTATTTATCGGCCCTCTCCACGCGTGAGGCGCAGAGCGATGTAACGGAGGGCAGATATGAATCTGATGTGACAATAAAAGGGCAATTATGTTCAGCAAGTAACAGAACTGCTTTCTTTCACCTGGCAGAGGAAAGAGGGACGGCTGAGATAAAGAGAATGATTTTCTTCCTCCCATTCACAGCGCCGGCACTGTTAAACATGGTGTTCTTGATACACAATAGATGTATATGAATGACTGATGAGTGCATCTTTAATCTGTGCAGTTTAACATAAGGTCACCTGACAACATCGAGTTCAAACGGAATCTGCATTCCCCTGCTGCCGTTATTTACAGAGGAATTAAGAGTCTTACGGTCTTATTCATTTAAGCTACCGTTTAACACGTACAAAGGGTTGTGTGCGTTTCATTCCGTCGTTTAGCTTTTTACTCTGAATTCCAGTCTCGTAAAGACCAAGGATGTGATGATTGTTTGAACAGTCAGACAAATTTACCCATGGAGTGTTAATCTAAACCTAATTTCATGTGAATTTCGAATTGAATAAGTTGTCGTTGCTTGTCCATCTCTCAAGATGCAAATATAGTTTAGTAATGATTTATATTTTTTTAATATACCATCAATATGAACAAAATCCTTACATGTCGACCTTAAATGTCATAACATGTAGTTTATTTAAAGCTGTGTAAATTAAATAAAAAAAAATTAAATTAAAAATTAAGCTGTTTACTGTATATTGCCCATCACAAAGAACTCACTCTTTTTAAATTATGATTAATAAAATACCATAAGGTCTCAGAACATGCCTCTCTGAAAATAACTGAGTTTTAACAGCGTATTGTTTCAGGCGACCTGGTATTAAACAGGCTTTTTACAGGAGAATTTTGCTTGTGATGCAGGACTCTAATGTAGTGACATTGGGGTGTGTGCGGCTCTGATAAAGCACAGCTCTCCTTGTGCAAAGAGTCTCCAATGATACGCATCTCTGTTTCTTCTTTTTTAATTCTTTTCTTTTTCCCCTCATTTCAAATGTTCTCCCTCTTGCTTCCTCACACTCGTTCACGACTCGCTCCTGGTTCTCACAAGGAACAAAATAAGGCGCATTTACGCCCAACGGTGTATAGAAATATTTTGGGCTTATTCCGTATGTTAGTGTATGTGTTTGCGAGAGTGCGGACGGGACTCCTTGTAATTGGCAAAACAGGCTGATAAATTTCCACTCTTTCTCTCTGTATCTGTGAGAAGGTGTGAAATGATCAGAATTATTTACGGCTATTATATCCAATTAAAGCCTGTGAGTGCTGTTGTGCTGTTTTATTGTGCTATAAACTGCTCCTGCATGTGCTTCAGTAACCAAACACAATGAGCTCCAATGCAGGCCTTCTCACTGGCAGGAGCTCAGTTAGGAGGTTGAGAGGGTGGGGATCAGTGCCCAAAGGAGAAGGAATAGAGGAAGATGTTAGGGGGTGGTTTTGGCTGTGGCCCTGTGGCTGTAGGGTCTCTATGAATCAGCTTTGTTAGCTTTGGAGTGACTCCTAGTTGTAGTGCTTAAATGGTCTATTGTTCCACTTCAGGCCTATTAAAGTTCTGGCTAAAGAGTAATGTAAACTTAAAACAGTTCATATCGCCTCCAACTCCTTGTCATTCTATGCCAGTCTAATGGCTGGACCCATTACCCAACTCTGTTGTCATGGAGAGCTGCTCGTTTGTCTCCGTGGAAACCTTGATTGCCCAAGATGTGCTGATATGGTCAGCTGAGGAGTAGTATCTTACTGTCTGACATGCTCAGTGATTTATTTCTCATATCTAACGACTGAAATTGATTTACATTAAAAACAAAACAAAAAAATGTGTTTGTACGGACAAGAGAAGTTGAGAGAAGTCTGTGCCCTCGTCAAAGCTAATTGAGGCCAGCGTGCTCCAAATGAGCCCGTCCGTCTGTATGCAGTGAGGTTTCAAGATCTCGCCCCGGGGTACAAACACATAACGCCTCAAAGGCTTTCACCACTCCAAGCTCATTATCACTGACTCATGCTTTTCTCTAGATGCCTCTCCTGTCTCGCTTCTGTTCTAAAACATTAAAGATGCCCCTTTGCTACCAATGACATAGGTTCACATGGTGAATGATTGCATGCTAGGAGATGAGGCTCTGTACATTATTTTCTCATGGTTTGTAAGAATGTTACTGTTTTTTGCTTTTGTCAAAACAAAATCAAGCATAACTCCCTAGAATTACAAGTAGCTATAAAGAGAGGATGAGAACGTACTCCAGTGACACACACACACACACACACACACACACACACACACATAAGTGTATTTGTATTTTGTTTTGAATTTTATCAAACAAGTTATATGTCAGTAATTATATTTTTAAATATTTAATGTCTTTTCTTCATAATTCTAGGAACTGCATATTCAGAATAAGAAGGTGTTAGAATAGGCCTGTACAATATATTTAGACACTTTGTTTTCTACTATAATTTGTAATATTGTTATTTGAGTGTAATTTGTTGCACTGTATTATTGTTGTGTTGGGCTCTTCTTGATGCTAAACTGTATTATTGTATTATACTGTGTTAGTGTATTGTTGTTCTCGCTGGCCGTGTGTTCTTGGGCTGAAAACTGAGACAGCTATACAGCACCCCTGCAGAGGAATTCTGACTCTGAATCTGATCAGAATAAAACAGAATGGATCTCTGAATTTAGTTTATTGAAACTCTGATGTGCCTGCTAACATTTGTGGTAAAAAAATGCTTGATTAATAGCATTTGGTACAGAAATGAGAGTCTGGAGTTTGATTTCCTTTCTGTCTTTTCCGAAATTTCACGCTGTTTCTCATCCTTTGCTCTTCTGCCTCTCCAATCGCTTATCAGTTTTTCCAAGCTGGCTTTTTATTCATCATCTGCTTTTTTTCTCGATCTCACATCCTTTTCCCGCCTTTCCTTTTTTACTGTTTCCTCTCTCATCCCTCTCACTATCCTGCATGCTTCAGCAGCACCTCTCTCTCTTTCTCTCTCTCCCACTCTCTCAATCTTTCTGGCTCTGCCTTTGCTTGCCCGCAATTTATGCTGATTGGACCAGCTGTTCCACTTAAAGTTGCCATGGCAACCACAACCGGTCACCTAGCAACCATGCCCATCTCTCCGAGCTCTCCACAGGCAGAGAGGGAGGGTGAGAGAGAGAAAAGGTGGTGGGGGGGGGCAGTTGAAAGATGGCAGTAGCTATGAAAATTCCTTTGGATTTATTTTTTATTTGTGTTTATTATTTTGTTTTGGGTTCTGCTGTAATGGTCTCTGTACTCTCAGCGGGAGGCCCCATGAATACATTTTTTGTCACATAAATTGTCTGTCAAATTTCAGGCCATCTATATGCTTGTGTAGCTACTCATAAAAGTTGACAAAATTAACCTTTAGCAGATATATGCTTTAAACATTTACAGTCTCTTCTGGTCACATGTGCCAAATGTATCATACATTATGCACTACATAGATTTTGGTCTAATCAAATAGAATTGCTACGCTAATAGCAAATAGCAGAAATGAAAAGGCTGTTGGTCATTTAAAGAAAAGGGAATCCTTTTAATATGTCATGCGTAATTGGAAATACACAACTGTGCTTGTATAGTAATGTATAGAGTCTTTAATGTTCACGGATCTCACAATATTTTACAGTTAAATAAAAAATGATCCTTTTTGCTTCCATTTTGTATTTTATGATCTTTAATTTAACAGTTATGTTTTGTTATTAAAGCTTTTCATTTTCTTTACAACACTCTTTTTAACCAGGCAAATTTGTGTGTTACTAAAATACTCGTATGTAATCGTATGTAATACCATTAACCTGTTAAACCATAATCAGAATGGAATAGTGTAATATATACAAAGTAAATGTACCACACAAAGTGACTCATTGTGTCATAGTGAGAACTATGACTTTTCAGGGCGCATTGTGTGTGTGTGTTAAATTGTACCGTTCTCTCTCTCAGCTCTCTCAACTCACAGCTATTTTGAGCACAGGATCCTCTTGAGCTCTGTATTATCTAACATGTTAAAGTAGAGCAGCTTACACACTGCTTAGAGGTAATGGTCTTTCCTGCTGCCCAGTGGTCCTCACATCTCACCTTAATCTCGCCTCACTCTGCTTTATCCCATTGCATCGCATTCACACAGGTGTTTTGAGGACAGATCCTGAGGCACTGAGAGTTAATTACAGTGCATTTGATGAAATGCATAAGCTGTAGTGTAAACCGTCAAGTGCCACTCTGGATTCGTTTTGAGTGAGAGGCTGAAAAGGGATTGCGTATGTTTTGCACATATATAACTCATGATGTAGATGTAAAATCGTGTGACGTTTGACGTGTGTGTGTGTACGTGAAATCGTTTGAGAATGCTGACTTGTTGTGTTGTGTTTCATCTATATCTGTTTTAAATTACATTTAAATCTTTACCTTTAAAACTATTTATACATATTCCATTTTTTAATAATTATTACGCATTCAGCGTTTCAGTACATGCAACTAGTGAAGGTAAAAAGTGATGTTAAAAACTAAATGTAACTGAGAAATGGTGACCATTAACAGGATGTAAGATATAAACTTGAATAGTCAGCTGAAATGTTATGCATCAAGTTCTTACATCATAAATTAGATGGTTCTGTGTTATAATACATAATAAATGCACATCTAGAGATGTTGTCAGCTAGGGGGTTCACATTTGTTTTAGAAGACACAAACAAGTCAAAATCAAATGAGGACCAGCGTCTCTTTGTGTCTGGTCTTTGTGTGTACGTTGTGAGCCAGTGTGTGAGTTTGCTCTTGTGTGTCGGTATGTGAAGGTGCGTAAGGATTTGAGTGTGTGCTTTTGGTATCAGCATGTTTCTGCACAACTTCAAACATCCTCTCGCTTTCTCACATTAAGTCCTAATACCAGGCAGCTTTCCACTTAAAGGTGAGATGTGCTTTCGACTCTTTCTGTTGGGCTGAAGAGCTCATGTTTATTCATGTGTTTAAAAGCACTCCTGTTTGATTTAGCTGAACGGGCCAGTTTTCCTGTTTTTTTTTATCCTTCTGTACTTTAGAAACACATTCATATGGAAATGACCACCTACTTACCTGTTCAGTGTGTCTCTCTTTAACCATAGAGGTCAGTCTGCCTGGAAAACTTTCTAAGCTTATTTTATCGCTAGCCTCCATAATCCTTTCTTCTCCCATCACTTTTTTTTGATGGGTGGTAAAACGAATCTGTTGAAGTCTAGTGGCGGCAAACGAAAGGGCGTAAACGCATATGTGATCATTTGTTTATTTGTCTGTATACAGGTGTGTTTGTCAGCAGGTGGGTTTGAATGCATTTAGATCAATGTTAGGGTAATTTAAAAGACTTGTCTCTCTCTCTCTCTCTCTCTCTCCTTTTGCACTGACTCAGGGTCACTCGCCCTTGCATCCTCTGTTGATCTGCCCCCCTTTGACTCACATTGTAGAGGCTTATTTAAGTAAGGCAGAACACACTCCTGGCAGGTTTCAAGCTGTCATGGCAAGATGACAGTACAGGGTTTGGCCTGCGTGGTTCAAAGCAGGATGTCGGTTGTGTCTTTTTGCATTCTAACACTTGAGAAGAGAGAGTCTTGTACTGTGTGTTGTTATAAATAGATTCACCTGTGGGAGAGTGAGTCACATGTCCTTCCTGATCATGGCTGCCCAATGTAGAGTCCCCGATTCTTACATTTCTGTTCTGAAGAAAATATGAGTTGAAAAAATGTCAATGTTAAACTCACCAGCATGTCGCTAGGATGTACTGGGTGGTTGCCAGGGGGCTGCTATGCGGTTGTCAAGGTTTTCTGATTGTTTGTTATTATATTGCTATGTGATTACTAGGGTGTTTAGAGTACTTTCTACTAGGTAGCTACTAGGGTGTTCTGGTGGTTGCAAGGTGATAGACTGCTTAGTAGATAACTATAGCTTGGTAAATCTGATCGCTTAGAGAAGAAATAGCACACTATTCAAATCCGTAACCTTAACTGTGAGCAATCACATCACTAACTAGCTACTACTTCTAGCTACTTACATCAGTATTTTGTGACTTAGCTACTTTTGTGATTAAATTTTGTTTAGACCCCATGTCCTCTAAATGGTAAAAATCATCATATAAATATTGAATATGGTTTGCAGCAGTGATTCTTCATTTGTTTTTTGTTTGCTTGCTCATTTTCCTCAGCTGATTTTCCACTCCCACGTCTCGCTTATGTTGTCCTCGTTCCTTTGTCATCTCTTCTTTCGCTTATCATTTTAGATCCCATTGGCTTATCTGTCCGTCGCTCTCTCTTTCCATTTGTTCTCTTCTCCAAATTCCTCTCCTGATATGTAAGTGAGAGAGCAGGACACAGAGCAGTTACTCATTGATTGGCTTATGTGTGTTTATACACTAGAATATTAGGTCTGAGCTGAGAATATGGTACTGCCTCATAGAGAGGCTGACAAACATATTGACAAACACATCCCTACATTACATACATATGCATGCATTAAGAGAGACAAAACAGGCAAAAGACATTTGTTTGTTGAAATAAAGGTTATGTATTAAAGACTTCACTTAATAGGGATGATGGCTTTAAAACAAAATTAATTCTAGATCCGTTTTTTTAATAGTCATGTTATATGAGGTTGTGGATGATTGCCCTGACTCTGTACACAAAGTTACTCTGAAATATAAAAAAAAACTAGTATTACTGTTTAATTTGGAAAATATTAAAATAAATTTTATAATTATAGTAATATGTTTAATTTTTAATAATAACTTGTACAAGGCATATTTGTTAAATTAAAGCTATCCATGGAATAGGTTTACATTTAAAATTGGCGTCTTGCATAATTTGATGAATTTCTGATTTAGGCCCCACCCATTTCCAGTTTTATCAAAATACAGATACATATATGAATAATTCTGAGATGACTAAAGATGCAAATGCAGATATTGGCTCAGTTGCACCCTCATACCACAGAGTATAACATTTCTGACACGCTTCTTTATAGATAAATGTGTGTGTTGTCGTAATGAGAGCCGAGTTCACTGAGGTGGCATCATCTCCTGTATCTCCAACAGTGAGGCACCATCTCTGATTGAGAAAACCCAGACCTTAATTAGCTTTGGTACACGTGCTTGTCAAAGCCTTGGCTGCATGAAGAGGTTAAAGGTCAGGTCACAAGTGCCATCTGCATTTCCCTGTTCTCACCTCCCCTCACGTGTCCAAATGTCACACATCACCCCAGTGAAAAGACACCTGCCCTCCCCCATGAAGATCCTTTTCTGTGTTGCTGCCAGTTATTGTAATATAAGTCAAAATTGTCATACAGAACCTTAAACGTTCTCTCAAAAAAAATTATACACACACACACACACACCCTTAAATGTGCGAGTTATTGAATTTTATTGTAGAATATTATTTTATTATATTGCTCTGTGTTGAGTTTTATTGTAGCATTGTATAATATAACTGAAAATGTGTGTCTGTACGGTCACTGCTATCTGCACCCAGTGGACTAGAAGAGGGATTACACCAGGATTATACATCCTAATCTGACACACTCTCTGATTGGTCCTGAATAAGGAAGCAGTGATACTGTGTAAAGACAGCAGAGCTTGGCTCTAAAATGGTGGAAGAACAGAGAGACAGCAAATGCAAACACATCCATTTTATATACTTGTCTCTGACAGAATTTGTAGCGGAAATATGACCAGCACGCATATGCGTTTGAACGTGCAATTTGTCCCACAAAAACCCACACACAATGTAAAAGAAATATGGCTTTCTTTTAGCCGACAGTTAGCTGCTGTTTACAAGAAAAAACATCCAAAATTTAGTATTGATCGTCTCGCTCTCTCTATTCGTTTCTGACAGGTATTTGACCTTCTCTTTTCTTTGGTATTTTTCATTTACTGCACAAGAATTGAATAGAGAGATGGAAAGCTTAACTGCAGGACAGGTGTTTTAAGGTTGTGTTTTTAGAGCCCGTTTAAACAGTGGGGGCAAGTTTGGCTGCATTAAGGCGAACATCGACTGCTGCGTTATCTTTATTGTCAAAAAACATAATTAAAAATCGACCCAGGGCTTCAGCAGGTTGGATTTGTAACAATAAAAGTACTAAATAAATACTTAAAAGTAGTACACAATATGATAGGTGCAATATTTGAACAAGCCACTATAGTTTTAGTCGGTTGGTGATGAGTCAATATAAATGTGCCAATTCTGTGACACATTTAACTAGTTAGAAGTAATACAGAATTAAAACTGGTCATCATTTTGGCTTGGCCCTCATTCTCATAAGGTCGCCTATTCGTGCTACAAAATGATTTAAAAACGATCATATTTAATTCAAACAAAAATTAATCTGTTCGGCAGCCAGATGGTTATGAGTCTCAGATGAATTCAAAAGACAGAGAGGGAGAGACACATTCTCCCTCAGGACAGCGCGGGGATTATCGCGCTCGCTGGAAAATTTTGATTTGTTTTGTGCATGCAGGCCCACACAACTGCCTCCATTTTGTACGCATATTGTCCAATTATATAGCTCACCGTGTTTCAAAGTCCCTCTGTTCTTTCTGCCTGCCCAAATAACTGCATTTTCATACAACTGAATTTCAGCATGTTTGCAAACTCATTCCTTGCTCTGAATTCGTTTGTTGTTTCATGAGTCCCAAGTTGGAGTTGATGCCTAATATTTTTTTAAGATGGTATTATTTTCTGCTCTAAACTACCCGTTAAATGGCGAGGACAGGACAATAGACAGGCGCAAAGTGTCCTGACTCGCGGTGACCTCTTTTGTTAAAGCGAGGACAGGCAGACAGATGGTTCGAGCCGTCCTGGTGAATTTGTTACCTTTCCGTATGACGTGCAATATGTCGACGTCCCGACCGAGCGCGCGCAGACGCGGCAGCTGTCCATCCATCACCCGCTGTCAATGCGGAACAAACGCGTCTCTGGTCGCGTTAATGTGTCTTGAGATGCGCCGAGCATAATGAATGTGATGGTGATGTCTCATTTATGTTCATGATGGTGACGATATAAAATCACCAGTATTCACCAGACACGTTGCATTAGCGATGCAATTGTGGCGAAAGCGGTTCCGTGAAAAGAACAGCAAAGGCTGAAATTCCAGAGAATCATAAACAGATATTAGCGATGGAGACATTAAAGGCTATTTATCTCGTGCATGCGCTCCCCACGCGGCTTCCCGTCATTTATCAGGGAGATTTCTGGTCGGGTCTACGGAGAAGGGTTGTGTGGAATTGGGGTAATTTGCGTGAACGGGCGTTGATTTACATTCCCGGCAGAGGTTAATGACAATGTCGTTCCCCGCCGCCTGTTCTTTTCATTGTAATGTTGTTAGGGAGAACCCGGGGCCGCACACGCCGCCCCCGTTCCCCTCCTAATAAACAACTGCCAGAGCGACCTGAAACGCTTCCAATTTGCCTGAACGTTTGCTTTGAGTTCTCTACTTCCTGATAGATCATATATAGAGGGGGATTTTTCTCAGTGCATGGTGATTAGCCAGGTTTACCTGTCAATTAGTATGAGAAACAGAATTTTAGTTGATGTTAATGTGCATTGTCCATACAACTCCAGTGTGAGTCAACGTGACCAATTGTAACACTACATTATTTTGCACAAACAAGCTAGAGGGATGCACAACACATTCTCCGCTAAACAGAGTAAAATGAAAATATCAGCTCAGATCAAGTGTACAGTATTTGTCTTCTGTTATTTTGGTGTGTTTTTAGATATTTTATTCCTAGGTTCCTGGTTAAAACCTAAATGACAGCCAATACTGTCATAATAACAAGGTATCTTATCTCGGCTGAGGACGGCAGCAAATGTAACACCAGTAATGAACTAAAAACTGTATGAAATTATAAAATAATAATTTAATTGAATATTCTTGACTTATCAGCTGATCAGTTTATTTTAGTGAAGTGGATTTACCCCATTTCTAAATAAAATGATAAATTATGAGCTAAAACACATCAGGGGAAAAAGGGAAAAAAACTCCAGTGATATTAATACCGTTTAATACTTCTTGATATACAGTAAATTAATATCAGTGTAACAATTATCCTTACCGCTGGAACAATAACAGTAAGTTTATCTCTCAATTGTATAATTTTAATGGTACTTTTAATGTTGACACACGTATTGCTTGTACCATATCCTTGCAGGTAGATTTGTAGTAGTCAGTGAGTTGAGAAGGAAAATATAAGAAAAATGCCCCTGCGTGTGGGCCTAATGGCAGACTGCTTCTGTTTCTTACATAAGCAGACAACCATACACTGTAATTAAGACAATAAGAGCAAGAGAGAACATCAAGGTTAGTTTCAAGGCAGATAAACAGAACAACAAAGTACGATAAGTGATTACACTGTGTTTTTGTCAGGTCTAATGATTCAAGTTACAAGGGAAAGTCTTCTGTCTCTTAGCAGAGTTCAAGGCTGTTTTGTAAGCTTCTGCTGTTTTCAGTGGCAGTGCCTTGAGTGACTGATGCGGCAATCGTGAATGTATAAATCAGTCACATATGCGACTAGGTTAAAACTCAAGGAAACTATCAAACAGATAAACAGACTCAACACACTGTAAACTGATTTCAAACAGGGTTCATAAAATAGCCCAGAATTGCTGCAAAGGAAAAGGAATGTAGTCACACCGGAATAAAATGCTTCAGCTATTCACCAGTAACTGTGGCATGTGCCCGTCATGGGGCCCTTCCTGGTGTAACTGTGCCAGTGTTGCAAAGAAAATTCTGTAATATGCTGAACATTCCTGAGAGCACTGGGCTGAGTTCTTATGTTTTCCTTCCATTCCAAATATCTTTGAAGTTCTTAAAAGAAAACTCATGAAGTCCAAATATTTTCTAATATTGTGGAGGAACTGCTGCCCTCTGTTTACAATAAATCTGCAGTCGATTACTGAGAGAGACAATTACAGAGAGAGAGAGTTAAGATATGCCTGTTATCAATTAGTTCTTTACCACCCATTCAGTGAGGCATTTGAAATACAAAGGAGGGATTAGAAAGGAAGAGAACAACAGAGAGTTAGACAAGAACAGGATGCATTGAAGGTAAGCAAAATAGATAAATGAGACCGAGAGTGCAGAGAGAGAGAGAGCAAGGCCATAGACTGGGCAGAAAAAACTACTGTACTAAGAAAGAGAAAGAAAACATGTTTTTGTTTTGGTGAGACATTTTGGAGAGATTTATTTTGGGATGAGGGAAAATTATGGGGAGTTGTGTGTGTGTGTGCAAAATAAATTCTGTATAATATAGTAAAAATATATAGTAGAGAATGGAGAGTAAAGAATATTTTTATTTTTTGGAAGTTGCATGTAAAATCCACTTGGCTCGAAAATCAGAGGGCCGTGTGCCGGGACAATTTTTTTTTATTAGAACTAGAATATTAATATTTAACAGAAGTGAATAAAAACAGAGTTGTGATTGTGGAGGGAGTGATGGAAGAGTTGTCACAGGCATGGGTTTATATATCCTTATGTTGTGATGGAAAGATGAAATGCATACGCTCAACTTCAGTTTTAGTAACTCAACAAGAGGCAATGAACGTTACATGATCACGAGCGGAAATGGGCACGTTCAGCAAAACAGCGACTTTTGGTGGTTGGTGCACTGGGTACATACTGAGAAACACACTCACACACACACACACACACACATTTATCTGCCGTGCCAAAATCTGTGGCCATCTGTCACACACTCTCACTGTGTGTATACCACACTCCTTTAAACACCAAATCAAGGATATCCACATTTCACTTCCACAGCCTGCTCAAAATAAGATGTGATTGTCATGTCATCAGTTATGTTTCTGCTGACTCCTTGTACTTGTTCCAGCCTGAGGGACACACAGATTTGGAAACAATAGCACAGTAGTGAAAGTGGTTGAACGTATAAGACAGAATCCCGGTGAAGGTACTTAATGTAAAGAAACCCCTAACCTTGAACATAGCTGTCAGTTGGTTTAGGGGGGCGGGATCAAGGGTGGAACCTTGGCGTAGTATAAGGAATGTGTATGCATTTTATATTTATCCATTTTGGCAGAAATGTATAAGTCCAAAGGGACTTACAGTGCATTTAAGTGTAAAATGTAAATATATATATATTTTATTAGTATAGGTGTTCCCTGGGACTTGAGTCCATGACCTTTGTGCTGCTAATTCAACGCTCTAACAGTTGAGCTACAAAAAACTTTGAAAATGTTGGAAATGCATCAAAATCTTTATGCAAATGAGAGGTTAATAATGCTGGGCTTCAGCCAATCGCTGCTAGGTGCAGGCAAGTCAAGTTTGTGACACGTTTCATAAGCATTGTAAACTCTGTTGTCAATAGTACTGGTCAATAGGTTCTAAAGGAGTCTAATCACATCATTATGCATTTCAATTGCATCCTGCAACTGCTTATATTTATTAGCAAAAGTCGCTTATAATAAGCAGACATGGCAACCCTGATCTGAGTTCATCTGACTCTGGGTCTGTACTTGAAATGGCTCGGCAGCGCCTCCTCTCTGTGGTGTCTCTGTGGAAGTGTGTCACGAGCAAACAAACCTGTGAAGATCCACTGCAGCACCACAGAGAGTGTAACTGGTAACAGTGGACTCCAGTGTAGGAGCACTGCATCCAAGTGAGAAATCACAGGAGAAATCACAAGATCTGAGCATATCAGGTCCAAACCTTCCAAGCCAAACACTGTTTTTAGAATGATTGTCCTCCTTCTGTTGGGGTCAAGGTTGTTTAAGGTGAAAAGGTCAATAGCGGCAATGCATGCGTGCTTATCGGTTTGTGTATGAATGAATGTTTGCATGATGAGGTGCTGTCTCAGTCCCAAGAGACTCACGACCTCTTTAACCTTCACTCCCTCCCCAGGCCGGCTGGCGCACGCAGACGTTGCACCCCGTGACCCCGGTGAATACACACACAGATGCGCAGAGGACAAAAACCACACTTACGTTGATCTGCATACCAAATGTAATACCACCCCAAATCTCACCCCATTGCATCCTGAGCCCCGAAAATACAGATTCTACCTCCTCACAAGTGAACTTTGACCTCCCAACATCATTAGATAGAGCGAGGCGGCTGTGTTTGTCTCATTCTGTGGTGATGAAGGGGTGGAGGGTGGTGGGATGTGTGCCCCCACCTGACTCCACCCTCCTCCACATCACCCCCATGCGCACACACTAGTTTGTGTGTGTGTGTGTGTGTGTGTGTGTGTGTGTGAGAAAGAGAGAGAGAAAGAGGCACGTGCCAAATGTCTGCTGCTGAATCATACACCCCCCACCACCAAAGGCCACACTGAATTTGCACACAACTCAGACACACAAACACACTTCTATTGAAATGAATTCTTTCGCTAAAGAGCGCACACACACACAGCTTCATATCATAGCATACCCAGTTATTAACACAGAGGTACTTACAAATTTACAGTTAAACAAGAACGTGAGGGTTTAAAGGGAATACTCTAAACCTCAACCGCAATTTGATCCTCTGTATGTCTATATGTTGTATGTTTTACAATGCAGTATTGTCAGTATAAAGCAAGCCCAGTAAAGTAGGTATGAGGTAGCATTTGATTTCTATAAATGATATACAAATTTAGGTTTGTAGACATACAGAAACATTGTCAGGAAAAATCAACACACTCCTGTCAAATAAGTGTTTCACGGTATCATGGTCCCCAAGCAGTATGGCCAGTAGCCATGGAAACAAGAAGATATATGTAGGTTTTGTTCCTCCTGGAGCATGTCTTTTTTATCTTTGAATTATATTTTCATGTCAATCTTGAATTTGTTTTTATTATTATATATTGTTTAATATATTTAATATGTAATCATGGTATGAATAAAATAAATGTTAAAATGCCTGCTTGTAAATACTGAGCAAATATTATTTTGTTGTCTGTCTATTGTCTTAATGGCTAGTTCACATTTTACTTGTAGTTTTCCGTTATCAGCTTTATATTTGTGTGTAATCTAATTAATTAACAATTTTTCTAATTTATCTTTTAGAAATGGAGAGCAAATCTTTAGCTGTATGGATCTTTCACTAAACCCACCTCACCAGCTAAACAAACCACCTCGGTTCCTGCCCACACACTCAAACACACAAAAATGTGTTCTTGTTGCCTGTTATTGGTGTGAATGAGTGAAAAAGATTCTCCTCAAATGTGTTAACTGAACTTCTCCATCCTTATTTTTTCCCAGTCATTGTCACAAAACACATTATTCACTTAGAGTGTAGAATATTAGTTTATTAATAAATGGATATACAAATGGCTTTCTTAATGTGCTTCTGCATTAGAGTAGCTTCGATTTTAGTTGTTAATTATGCAAACGCTGGCATTAACATTTTTCTTTTCACTTTGATACGCGTTTGTTTGTTTTGCACACGTATCCTCTGAATCCATTGTTTTCCATATCTGCCCCTGAGTCAGCACTTAGTCGATAATCATGCCACAGTGGTTTTAATTGCTCTGTTAATTGATAGAAAACAGAAAGGCTCTAATTAGATGTAATGATACGAGGTACTCTCAGTCATCGCAGAGCTAATGATTTAGCACGCTAGCACCGGCTCTCAGACTGGATTCTTCACAAGTCAATTTACATATGAAAAGCGTGCATGCGAGCGTGTTTGTATGTGCCTGTGATGGGAGAGAGAGGAGTTGAACACAGACAAACACAGAGATCAAGTTGGAGAGCATTTGTAAAGAACAATAGAGAAGAACAGAGGGATTGGGGAACGTTCAGTGTGCAGATACATGCTGCATTGTCTCGTTGTTGCAAGCCATAGCGAGACCTTCGCTAGTTTGGATGTATGAGATTTAAACTCGCGAGGTTTGAGTCGCGTGCTACAGATATGCGCTGCTCCAGCTGACATCTCTGCAAAGCTTTTATTTTGACAAAAGTAGCAGTTCAGAAATACCAAAGCGTACATTTGTTTTTGATCCAGAGAGCACAATTGCTGTAATATTTTTGAAGCTGTACTCTTAAATGTTTCACGGTTTCAATCTGTCAAAATGAAGCAGTGTGGGTGAGGTGAAGATGCATAAGGAGGGTGAGCTTTAAACTGAGGAAATTCTTATTATTTTATTATATTAACCAAATCATTTATTGGTTTACAGAAAGATGATCTGATACAATGAAATTATAGCAAAACATTTGGGTGCGTGAACACAGAAATACATGAAAGTGAGATATGGTTAATAATGTAAAAGGAGGGAATAGGCTGCTGAATTGACCTTGTATCAAATCCTGGACGGCTGGTTCACCACGGTCCTGTGGTGAACCAGAGTTTGTGTCTGATAGCCTGAGTACTTGTAAATACTGAGCAGATTTTCTGTAAATATTTAGTTGTTTTTTGTTTAATGGATTGTTTACATTCGATTTCTCTTTAATCTGCATCAATTTAATGTGAATCCATTTAATTCTAATTCCATTCATCATTCCATTCGCATTTATTTAATTCTAATCCTGCCTTGCAAACGTATCAGAAGTGACCTTGAATCAATACCGATTGGTTGTGCAACACGCTCGTGTTTATGCCTGAGCAATGTGTTCGACAGGAAAAAAGAAACTCAAATTGTTATTTTATACATTGTTATTTTTATATTCCTTGTTATTTTGCACGTGTAAGTTATGACAGTGTACAGAAGCACTATATTATTTTTTCTCTGTGATGGGCTCATATTTCAGTCTAAGAAACGTTCTGTGATATTGGCTTCTTGATGCAGTTCTCTCACCAGCTGATTTGTTTCTCTCATCAGTCCCGTGGGTAATTTAGCTAGTGAAATCACACCTTTTCTTTCTCTTCGCTTTTCTTCGATTTCCTGTCCCAACGGTGGCCAATCACACCGCCGTGTCCTTGGGGGCCGGCCTTGACTTACCCTCTTATATTTATTGTGCTGAAGAAAACCTTTTCTCTCTCTGAAGTCGCATGATATATACTGTCCAGAGTGAAGATGGGCTTGTTTAGTTCTATTAGTTACATGCATGTGTGTGTTTGTTAACACGCTTGTAAAAGACCTTAAAAGTGCTTGCTCAAAGATGCTTGTTATATTCTGGTAAATAATACATACGCACAACGAGTGATGGTATACAGTTGCGATTTAAAAGCCTGGCAAAGACGTGAGCCCCAGAATTTTCGTTGTATTTTTTTTCCCAAAATATCACTATATATTTCAGAAGCTTGTGTGTTAGCCCTGGCATTTATTGAGACTCACATTTAATGTACAACACACTGGAAAGCTTGTTGATGTTTCAGTGTTGAAAGGTAAGAAACTCAGATGTTAATGGACACACTGTATGTTCAGCCTGTGATGGTCACTGCAGAAAATTTCTGTTTTGTCAGTTGAACTGCTATGACCTATAAACTTTACCTGTCATTAATTGCATACATAAATGACATAATTAAAGAACTAATTGAAACATTTTGCTAGATCATATAAGTGTTCTGTTTTTATATCTTTAATTTAAGACAAAAAAACAGACATTTTAATTTAATTCTGCTTTGACATTTCTATCAAAATCTCATAAACGCCCTGCAGTTCCATGACAAACCCCTAGAGGTTTACGAACCCCCGGTTGGATCTACGCATTTTTTGCCCTGTTTTATTAAAACCGAGAAAAGGGAGGTTAGCAATTGGTATATTTTATTGGTTACATTACAATCTGTGTGTTTCTAAAGTGCACCTACATAAATGTGTAAGTGTGTGCATATGTATACATGTGTGCGTGTGTGTGACTATAAAGCCTGGCTGATTCAGATGAGGGCCACGCTGGTTATCACACAGAAACACGCCAGAGTGAGCACACGCGTGCTTTTGTTTCTTACTGTCTGTATTTTAATGAGCTCGGCCTATCGCTGCAGTGCTGCATGCTACAGCGGCTTTACTCACAGGACAAGTGTGACAACAACACCCAGCCCATCCTGCAGATTACCCACCACTCACACTAACTCACATTCATATATTAAGAGTCTCACCAAAATATCACGCACGTTAAACCTGCACGCGGTGCATACAATGGAATACAGAACGATTGTGAGGTGGACGGCTCTGCTGGTGTGTTTTGAGATGTAAAGGTGATGCGCTCACAATCACACAAACAGACATGATGAAAAAGTGGTTATTACATTTATATACTACTTATATAATATATATACAATATACTGTCTAGTTTGTCCTTTATGTTGTTTACGTAGATTCTTAGCTTTGGCAATATTGTATTGTGTTTAGTCATGCTTTTTTAATTGCATTGAAATTAATTGTATGTAGATTATAGGGCAGATTATATGTATCTAAGAAAAAAGGCAATTTCTGAAGTAATACTGCATTAGTGTAGTGAACATTAATCAGGGCCATTATACACACAAACATGTTTTCAGAATTATTGTTTTGATATCTTTGTTTTCATCCACTTTCATCACGTTCTGTAAGTCACTATTTTTGGGTTTGAATGTCACCTCATTTTTCAGTTGTAAGTTAATTCAAACCAATCGAACAAGTGCAATTGTCTTCTCATTGCAGGTTGCAACTTGCAGCTTGACTGAGCTTTAAAATTTTAAGGATTTAAGAAATTAATTGTTAATTTTACACTGACTTGTACTACTATCATCTATGATAGTAACGGTAAAAGTTGGTAGTTTCCCATAATTCTCTGTAGTTTGGAGCCTTACGCAGCCCATCTCAGAGCAGAGACCCAGTTCTTATTCTCACTGTTTCACAAAGCAGGAGGAATATTAAACTGCTTTACATAGTGTTTAGAGTCCTATGCAGCACACAGACTGTGAGTGTGAATGAGTGATGTGTGCATGAATCTGGTTTGTGTCTCTGCATAATTGTATTATTAATTCTGCTTTCAGTGGAATATTGCAGGAAAGCAGTGTAACGGATTTTTCTTTGAGGGACAGTGGGTCCAATTAAAGGCCGCCCCCTTTGCTTTATTAATAAGCGCTGTTGAAAAGAAGCCTGAGTCTGCTGCCGTCTATTTGCTGTGAAGTTATCAGCACAGAGCAGACGCAGGCTGGTTTCACTTGACTGAATACTCACTCAGTGGTGAACATACAACATAGCCAGGACCACTCTGTCTGAATAAAAAAATAACCTCCTGCACACAAGTTAAGTCTCTCTCTCTTTCTCTCTCTCTCGAGCACCCTGCTTTAAACCCAGAAGGGTAATTATTTGTTATAACAGACTGGAATTCCATTGTGGAATTCCAATTCCAGAACGCTCCTCGTGTTCTGAAGGCATCTCGTGTGAAGCTGGTCTGCTCGCATAACAAAACGTTTCCTTTCAGTATGCTCCAATCCGAGAAGAGTCGCACCTACTCTCATATCAAAAGGCTCCAGATTCCTCTACAACTTAATATCAAACCAGTTGACCTTATTAAACTAATTAACTTCATCAAAAATAGGAGCATCTTCTCGAACCTTCTGGTCTTTTGTTTTTCCACGATTCCAAAGACAAGGGTGAAGTAGGGAAGCTGGTCCGCTTGTTCACTAATACTGTGAAAAGAGCAAATATGATTTAATATCATTAGCATAAACAAATGAGGGCAGCAGCCTCGTTAAAACGTTAGTGGCTCGTTAGTGCCACAGCTGAGCCACCTGCCTGATCACTCGCTCCTGTCTGAGAGACGAAGCTTAGGAACAATCCGGGCCTGTTCTTCAGCACAGCTCATTAACATGGTTGTGTTTGTTGTCTAGTTTTATACTTACAGTATGAGATGATGTGAGAAGTATTGTGATGTGAAGGGCATGATGAGTTGTCAAGCGTATTGTGATAAAAATGTATAGAGTGTTGTGGTGAGTTGTGAGAGGTAGTGTGATTAAATACAAAGAATATCAGTGTGTATTGTGATGATATGAAAGAGTATTGTGACGTGAGGAGGATTGCAATAAGATGTGAGTATAGTGATGAAAGAGAGTATTATTAGAGGACATAAAGAGTATTGTGATAAGATGTAAAGAACAGTGTGCCAAAGTGTAAGAGTATTGTGTTGAAATGGTATGGAAGTGATGAAAGTGTATTGTAATACAATGTGAGCAGATATTGTGATATGTAAAGTGCATTGTGATTAGATGTTACACATATTGTGATGGTTTGTAAAATGTATTGTGATGAGTTGTAAAGTGTATTGTGATTACAAGCCATCACAATACTCCTAACATCTAAAGTGTATTGTGAGGTGATGTTATAAGTATTGTGAATAGATGTTATATGTGTTGTAATGACGGGTGAAGTGTGTTGTGATGAGATGTAATGTGTATTGTGATTACAAGCCATCACAATACTCCTAACATCTAAAGTGTATTGTAAGGTGATGCTATAAGTATTGTGATTAGATGTTATATGTATTGTAATGACGGGTGAAGTGTGTTGTGATGAGATGTAAAGTGTATTGTGATTACAAGCCATCACAATACTCCTAACATCTAAAGTGTATTGTGAGGTGATGCTATAAGTATTGTGATTAGATGTTATAAGTATTGTGATGAGGGGTGAAGTGTATTGTGATGAGGTGTAAAGTGAATTATGATACGTAAAATGTTTTGTGATAAGATGTAAGAGAGATGTCAAAAACATGGCAATGAAATATAGACTTTAGCCGTGGACATTGTTTTTACTCACATTTGACTAATTTTCAGAGAGCTTGGCAAGATTTTCTCAGAGGAAATGAGAAGATGCTTACACCTCAAATGAGGTGTGTTGTGATGGGTGGGAGAAAAAGGTGTCTCGACACATCCAGACGTTTCTGCTGATGCACAGGAGAGGTAGCAGGGCTTCCGAGAACAATGTTCTGTCTCAGTGTAAAATGCAAACAGCTGTGTCATGACCTTGTATCATATACTGGGTGTCATGTTAGATAATGACTCTTTCATTGTAAGTGTAGTTATTGTATTCAGAAAGGTTTAATAGGACCATTCCAGTGTAATTTACTGAAATACTATAGCGGGCACATTCCAACGATATTTAACTTGATTCTATTCAAATCCTCCTTGATCCAACTCTGTGCTGCTCTTACGGGTAGAGATATTCATGGAAGGGTAAATGGGTGATTCAGATGGTCCTTTGGGAGTCCAGTGACCAGAAGATAATGTGCAGATGTCAGGATTCCCATATTTTCATAATTTCATTTTGTTCCTAATTAATGCCTAACTCATTATCCTCTCACTGGCTAATTTGTACCCACAGCTGATTTGATTAAACCTGTCTGTATGCTAATGAGCGTGTTTTTCCTTCATTTTACAGTTAGCTTGGAGCATGCAGGGCTTGTATTAAGTGTGTGTGTGTGTCAAGCAGTTTAAACACATTTAGTCTTGGATGCACTTTTCCTAAATGTTTTGTTTGACTGTATTCGACTTTATCTGTTCTTGTTTTTAGTCTCCAAATCCACCTCCCTATTCTCTCTCTCTTTTCCTCTCTATCAGCCAGATAATGCTGACTTGTGAGGACAAGTGTGTGTGGTTCATCAGCAGAGGTTGAGCTTTACCAGTTGAACGAAAAAAATGACGAATAAAATCTATAAACACGAACCCTTGCGGAAAAATCCAATTAAAACTTCATTTGATGTTCCGAAAACCAGGACAAAAAAGAATTTGCATTTAAATATTTCAGTGATAACTCTTAGAGAGTGAAATGCGAGGGAGGATTTTTTACTAATTTAAATAAAAAAGCAGCTGACAACATCAGCCCCAATTCTTACTGTCTTGAAGATTTAAAGACCGTTTCAAAGCTAAGATCAAGTGCAAAACATTGCCAAAGTTTTATTGCAGAGTAAAAATACTCTATGTATACTGCTACAAATAAAGATCTGCCCTGTTAGCTGTTTAGCTTCAGCACCAGTGAGTCTGTCTACTCAAGCGTATACAAAATGGCAAAATTCAGGCTTTCCATATATGGTTGTTTGACCTACATATTCAGATCAGATACACACGTGCATAGACACACGCAGGAGACACACTGTCCTTTTAAATTGCGCTCTCATGATAACTCGCATACATGCAAGTGTGCACACTTTTTTCTTATGCATTTGTGCTATTTAACACATTCTTTTCTGCTTGTTTTAATATTCCCAACATAAATATTTGATAAACTCTTTGGATCTAAGAAATGATGTTTAATTAATAGTTATTGCCAAAAGTGAGATTTTTAATTATCTTCTTGAGTTGGCTGTTAGCTTTTTAGTTTCTGATAATATTGATGTGCTGGGTTTTATGGAGACTCTGCTGATGAGTGTGATGTCTTTAATTATGCTGTCCGATCTCAAATGGTCTTTATACACACACACACACACACACACACACATATACACAAACCTTGTGTAGCGCTTGTAGAATAATAATCAAAGGCACAACTTCACACAAATATAGCTATTCTCCCCTCAGTGACTTCCACCCTGACTGAAGTTACGGAGTCGTTCCACTGTTATGCAGTTCTTTTGTTGCTTTGTGTATATGTTATATATTTGTTTTTATTGAACATTGATGAAGCAATAAGCATTCATGTAATTAATGTAAAAGAAATGGTAAATAATTTATTTTTCATTAAAAATCATGTAAATCTAAAGGCAGCTAAAGGGTCTTTTAATCTAAGTATGGGGTGGGCTGTAGATTTGAGATTTTAATATACACTACTACAAATGTTAACTAGTAAAATGTTGGATGAGCGAAAATAAAACAAAATAAAATAATAAAAATAAAAAATACATATGTTTTTAAAACTATATTTTGGGGTTTAATTAAGAAACATTTGATTTGTGATTTCATCAGTCAGGTTCAAATCCACCTTTGAATGTCTTTGTCTGAACGCAGATACGTATATACAAATTCATGTCAGTATAAATTCAGTTATTAATTGAGGATTTTAAATTAGAATCAAATTTTTGCTGCGTGGAATGATGCAGTGACAATACTTTGACTAAAATGACCACAACACTTTTTTATCAAACTTGAGACTGCAAGAGAGAAGAGGTGAAATAAGGACAGAGAGGGAGAAAGAGAACCAGGGTTCTAAATGAATAAATAAAATCCATAACCATAAAAGCTAGTGCTGGACAGCACTTAAAGCATTTTAACAAGAGGGTCACTTCATTAAATATTGACCTGTCTGAAAACTCCCAGTGAGAAGTGACAGAAGCTAAAGCTAAAAACAGAACAATGTTAGCCAGGGCAGAATTGATGCAGTCCCTATAGGAACACACACATGGGTGTGTAAACCCTATACTGAGTGTGTGTACAAGTTTGGCTACTTGTATGGGCTACATTTTTAACGTCATGCAAACATTGTGAAACATTTAAAAACTGATTAGTGAGAGCGTTTTAGATGGTCAAAGACTAAAATCTGTAATTTATTATACATCAAATATAATCTTGTCAACAGGTTTGTGATTAAAATTAAGCCTGGTATACAAAACAATGGAGGTCTGTTATTACTAATAAGGTAAAACAAATCTGTGTGTGTTTGTGGGGGGAAGAATTTTTGCAGGTGTTTGTAAAGCATTGTGTCCCGTATAGACAGGCTGATACTTAGACTTCATTGTTTTGTCCTAATGTATCTTTACATTTGGTTTAGGTAATTGAACTGAAATTGACTGTACAAGTTCATGATCATGACAACAAAAATAATATTTATTTTCTTTCAACAAAAAAATTACATTAATATTATTATTATTAAAATTAACACCACAATAAGTAACCACAATAAGTGCTGCTACTCATAGTAATACTTTTAACAAAATAATTTCAACACCATTTGGTGATCTCAACAAATTATAATTAAAGTCTAATATCTTACAGTTTTAAACCATATTTTTGCAAAAAACTGTAAAAAAAAAAAACAGAAAAAAAAACATTTATGGATGTTTGTACAATTTTTTAACTCTACTCTCAATGTAATCTAAATGTAGTATAATTTATAAATATAATCTATAGTATATTTATCTTATTGTTTTCTACATCCAAAATGATAGACATGTTAAATAATGTATGCTTGCAGAGCATAGGTACAGAACGTCCCCGGTTACCCTGAGCTTCTTATGACCTAAAGTGCTGTTCACTCTCTGAATATGCACTTTGTTTGTTTGTTTTTGCTCCAGTAAATTTTGCAATAAATTCAACATGACCTCTCTGGCCTCTGTGACCTATAGTCACCATGGCGACCGTCTTCTGGGGACCAGAGTCATCAGTCAGACACAATGACAGCTCATCTGTCCCCTGCAGCACACACACCAGGGCCTCCAGTCAGATGTTCGCGTGACAGGAGAAATGGCTTCTGCGATCGATAGAGCTTGTGTGTGTGTGTGTGTTAAAGTAGAAATAGAAGGAACTTTGACACAGTCATGATGGTGTTTAAAGGTTATTATATGAGAGAGAGAGAGAGAGAGAGAGATAATTATTATGGTCAATAATTGCATAAAAATAAAAAGTATGTCTGTACTGATCCTGTTTTATATACGTGACAATTATTGATGCGAGTACGTGTGCAGATATATTGCGTGCATGTTCCATGCTTTTCTTATTTTTCTGTATTTATGTTATTTGTGTACCTAAATCACAAATACTTTATTTTCTGATTATAGTTTAAAAACTTCACATTTGCCCCAAAATTGCTCCAAAATTTTTTGTATAACTTAAACATGAAATGCATAATTTTAACAAACAGCTCTAAAAAGCACTCTAAAAAACACTCTGACATCAGTGAAAAATCCATTATTCTTCTGCTTTTTCTAGTTTTTATTCCTTTGCCTAGCAGTCATATTTAAAAGAAAAAAGTGAGCTGGTTAGAAGAACAGGTCTTAAATAACACACATTGCTATAGTGAAATTATTTTTTCTCTTAATAAAAAAACATGTATGGTTACAAGCCTCTTGATGTTGCGAGTTTATTAATTTATTTATTAGGAGTTTCAGTTTCTCAAAGTCTTTGGCTTAGAGAAGAGCGGGGTGCTTCTCCTTTAAGAGGTTTGAATTTGACTTCAAAGTGGGTCACAGTAAAAATATCCTCAACAATTATTCATGCAGCCCCCCTCTTTCTATATCTCCTCTTCTGCTCTCTGAAATCTGCATGCTGCTGCGGCGCTGACGAGTGAACAACAGATGATTCTTTTCTTTTGTCAAGCGCGGATCTGATGAAATGTTAGTGTAACAAACTGTTTCTTTCTCAGTTTATGTCTGCACCAAGCTGCCGATTACCATCTTGTCCACGTCCCGCCTTCTGCTCTGACAGTTGTTGTTGTTTTTATTATTAAATGTTTTGATGCTGAGCCGGTAATGCTGTGTTCTGTCCACATTGGATGCGGTGTGAGGATGCGGTGATTGACGTGTCCCTCGGCCAATCAAGTACCTTGTTTCCGAAGTATTTAGGAGGATGATGCTGAACATGCGCAGTTGGGACTGTGCGTTAGAGGGCGGCTAAGCATGTGATTAGTGCTGGAGTGAACGGTACAGCACTGCAGCATATGGGAGCCCGTCTCTCTGCTCCCTGTAGGTTTAAACTGAACATCTTCAAATTAGTCAGAGAGAGATCAAAGCGGCCCTCACCATCCTCACTGAAAGCAAGGCTTTGAACTCCCTCCTCCCTCTCCAGTGCATGTATGTGAGTACGTGAGAGAGCGAGAAAGGGTGAGATAGAATGATGTTCTGGTATGGAAATGAGTGAAATCTCATGAGTGTGGTTCTGAGAGGTGAGAGAGCTTTTTTTTGATCACGTGTATGTGCTCTTTCCCCCCTTCTCTCTCTCTCTCTCTCTCTCTCTCTCTCTCTCTCTGTCTTTCTCTATCTTAAGTGTATGTTCATATCTATTCCTGCTTTGATTTTCCTTTAACTTGCACAGAAAGTCTGCCATTGTATTCCTACCAAATAGTTCATTCTTTGTTTCATTTTGTTTTCGTTTCAGTCATTCAATATTTTAGCATGTTATAATTAGCCAGAATGAATTTTAGCATGTTATACTTTAGCCAGAATAAAAACCATGCACCGTAACTGCTCTAAATTCAATGTATTTGCATGGTGCGTTTGGTATGGTGGCAGTATTATTTATATTTGTATTATTTATAGCTCGTTGGAGTCTGCCAAATAAATATATGTAAATACAGCTGTATTTTATTGTGCAAATATAAAGAGTATAAAAGAGAAAGATGAAAGGTATTAGTTCTCTTTAATTCTGTGTCACTATTGCAGTGACACATTATGCAGCTTATTGCATTTCTGTGTTTGTGACATGACAAGCTGCAGCAAGAAGCTTCGCTCTAATGACCAAAATCATAATTCCAATAAGACCTCAGATGAGGAAGATTACAGCTAATAAAAAACCCTATAATGATCCATGAGGTTCAAAGAGAGACGCGTGATGGGCTCGCACTATCAGGTTATTTGATTTTATTGAATTTGATGTTTTATGTCTTTGAATCACTCTCTCATATTCTGGTTTGAGTCTGGTTTGATTCAGTCTACACCTCTCGCTCTGTTTTTGTCCCTGCGTGTGTGTTTAACAGATGGAGATTATCTCAGTGTGGTGATTCAGGAGAGAATGGGTGAGGATGGGTAACAGAAGTTTGGATTAAACGGGTGACTCTCTTCACCTGTCCTTTGGTCACTGAGTTCATGTGGTCACAAATTTGACAGTAACTGCTGCAAAAGAGCTGGTGATTTCGGTGTCTTCAATACTTCATAAATGATTGTACAGAAAATGCACTGTCAAACAGTGGTACATATAGAGAGACTCTAAGTACAGTAGATTACAGTAGAATTTGTGTCTTACTAGTTGAAGTTAAGTCAGCCAATCAGACAAGGACTTTTCCGCTTGTGTGTACAATATGACATTGTCGGCGATCTGTGGGCATGTCATCTTAGATTGAGACTAATGGTCAACTGTCCTACTCACAACAATGCACCCTGGGTCCTTTAAATGTCCGTATATTTACAAAATCAACACAGTTGGCACACTTACTTTTTCAGCACATAACTATTTTTATATTGCACCCATGCAGACAATTAAACGCTCTCTGATTAGCGCCACAAAAATGATTTGAGAACCATCAGTACCTGTACACTGACACATTTCCTGTGCCGCGATCAACAATGGTTTGTTAATGCAGGTTTTGGCAGCTGCTGCCCCCTTGAGGACACTGCATCCCACTGCGGAATCTTCAGTGGGATTCGTGGTCCTCAAGTGGCATGTCACCTTGGAGTGGTCTAGCCTGTGGTTGCTGTGGCAACAGGGAGCTGCAGATCAATGCGTGCCAATACACCACCAAGACACGCTTTGTTTTGTGTCATTAAATATACTTACTTTTAAAGGGGTGGCAGATTTAACATTATCTTTACAACCTCCATTCAGCAGTGTGCCCGTAAAACCTGTCACTTTTCACATTCTTAAGATACGTGTGTAAATTATTTACTCGTTGTCTTTCTTCAGTAGTGCAACTATGTCACCTGGTGTTTACTCGGCATGGATCATGTGATCCCCACCTGAGAAAGTCCACTTAGACAAGGTTTTCTACTGCCTGTTTTCCCACACATGCACCACAATACTCCTTGGTGTGGTCAACGTTTCCTGTACTTTTGTGTATTGCTGTTTTTGTCTTTTATCCCATTTATGTGTCATATAAGAACACAGTATTTTCTTTTTGTGTTTGTATTCATTCGCCCCTTCTCGTTGTTGCTTAAAAGAATTAGTGCTCTAAAAATAAATGTCTAGAAAATATAAAAAACCCTGTATCATGTTTGCTCCTTAGTGCAGCAGTGGTCACCTAGCAACAACAAAATACAAGCAGAAGCATTCTGTGGCATCTACTGTGTGTGCTTTCTTAAGGACTAATGTGAGATGTTTTAACACACATCACCGTGTGTTTGCCATCGCTATGGAAATGTGGCCCGAAGTTCAGTGGCTATTATTGAGTGCTGGGTCTGAACGAGAGATTAATTCCATTTGCACTTCACTCTCAGACCATTACTACACAATTTTGCCATGCTCTATAGTCCTGATGTTCAAAGCAAGAGGATAGAGTGGTTTCGTACAGCTATTGTTATCTCTTCTGCCTGATAGGGTCCTTTTTGAGTGATACACACACACGCACTTGCGTATAACATGATGCACAAACTGACTACACATGATGGCTGCTTTCTGATGTGGAAAATGGTTTGAAGACACAGGGAAAAACGAGAGTGCTATGAAATGCGCGACCTCTCACAATAGCCACGGAGCCCTGTAATTTCATGGCGTGTTAGGAGAGCGGCGGTCCCGTCTCTGGCGGCTGTGGCCGCAGGGCCTCCGGGGCTGATATCACATGCTGAATGATAACACTCAGAGAGACACTCGCCTCCGCTCTGAAAAAATCCCCCTGCTGATCACACACCGCGGCCACCCCAGCAAAAGGGAATAGCCTGGAACAAGAGAGATAAAAGAGGTCAGTCTCTTTGTTTGTTCACCCATCCATACGTCTGTTTATCTGTGCTTTTAAAGCATCAAGCGCAGCTGCTAAACAACTGTGTGCGATATGCAGAAACATCAAACAATCTTATTTATATATTACCATATGTATTTATTTACACATTTTCCCCAAGCTAAGCCTACTTAATATGCCATTTCTCCATCACATTTTTGCATAAAGCACGATGTACAAACAGACGGTCTGTCTGTGTAGGGACAGAGCTGCTTTTGTTGGTATTATGTACATTTTAGTGATTTCTATTTTAATGACAGTATTTCGTAGCGTAAGGATGCAGTGTTTGCCTTTTCAAAATAGCGCTAATGGTTTCACATAATTGTTTTACAATAGCGCCCTCTTCTGTTTTGTATGAGAAAACAGGCTACAGATAAAAAGTGGAAGCAACTGAAAAGCGTTCTGTCCTTAACTTTCTGCAATGTACTGTACTTTAACAAAAAACTGGGATATCAGAAAAGACCAGCAATCGGAGACTCTGCAACTAAAACAGCAGTATTGTGTTGCATTTTTCAGTAGTGCAGTGCTAACGTGTTAATGTGCTTCCGTTGGCCTCAAAGTCGAAATTTTAGTTTTTCATTACCAAAACCAGAACCAAAATTCTGCTTTTATTGATAACATTGAAATCTTGATATCTTAAACATTTGATTTATCTACATTTTCAAGTCTAAATATCACATTTTCCAAGTTATTGTTAATGCTTTAACAATAACTTTGAAATGTATTAACAACGTTATAAAATCTTTAATGAGTAATTTACTTCATTATTATTTTTTGTCTTGCCTATGCTGGTGCCCGTCTTGTTCAAAGCCTGGGGACTTTGTTCTTGTTGTATCTTTCGTAAACAAACACAAGATGGCAGTGCCTCACACCCTTCGTTTGCTTTTTGATTTACTAAACTGCATTTGTCATTCCGTTAGCCCGGAATATGTTAGAACTAGCTTATATATTTCTAGGATGTTATTTGCATCTAATTTAATAACTATAAATTAAAAAGTTAGGTTTATGTTTAAAACTACAGCCTACTAAACTGTCAAAAATCAAGGATTCATGACGCACCCCGTGGGTATACAACTCGGTCCTGTTAAAAAAGGCTATAGGCTAATTTGCCAAAAAAGTCAAAATGATGTCTTAATACGCAGCGTGGAGTTTTATTCACCTTTTAAAACTCCAGGCAATATGTCTTCATATGTACATTTGTTTTAGGGAAGAGCCTTGGACTTTGAAGGTGTCTTAAGCTCCGTGTTGGGCCTCGTCCAGGCGATGCGATTAATCCCTCACAACACGTCCACCCCTCCATTCA
This sequence comes from Botia almorhae, assembly GCA_036877575.1. Taxonomy (NCBI): domain Eukaryota; kingdom Metazoa; phylum Chordata; class Actinopteri; order Cypriniformes; family Botiidae; genus Botia; species Botia almorhae. The sequence goes on from JAZGTJ010000541.1 coordinate 71,322, forward strand.
GTTTCTTTGTGCCCAAACCCCAAGACAGCTACTAGTAACATGGCCTCAGCATTGTTAAAATGTTGTTGCTTTGCGTGTTTTAATGGAAAATACAGCGTGATTTTTTTTTAATTATGCCTTAGAGAGAATTATTTCACCATCAACTATTGCTGAAGCTTAATAGGCTATATGCCCCCTTAAAATTTCATAGTTTTTACTTTTAAACTTATTCAATAATTACGGTTTATTTTTATTTAGTATGTGATAAGTTTAATACTTAGTCCTTATAGACTCAAGACTCGTTTTAAGAAATAAATGTGCAATAAAATATGCGCCATAAATCAGTGACTGTTGAGTACAATGCACGGGCCGTGCATTACAATGTGTCATCATTTGTTCAGCAGTCATCATTACTATAGTTGAATTTAGTACAACAGCGGTGTCAAATCTTCTTAATTAAAACGCCCTCCTGATTGGACAGAATGATAATCCCGCGGGGCCTCGCGCTCTTACTCACCAGCCTGTAGTTCTGAGCGCGAGTCTCAATCTGCCCAGGGCGAGGGCAAGACGCGCTGCAAGAACGCGCAAGTTCAGACGAGGCGTCTAAAGTGCACGCAACATCACTGTCTGCGCGTTACACAAGCGTTCAACGTGATAGGGAAAGAAAGATCGCTATCAAAAAAAGTGCTTTCGTTGTCAGCGACACTTTTGAGGAGCAAAGACAACGCGAGAAATCGTTAAAGAAGAGGGTTAAGAAGTTTTCGATCTGGTGTCCTTTTTTGTTTTCGTTTTATTTCTTTTCTACAAAATGAATGTGGGGGAAGAAAACTTGCTGAAATCGATCAGTAATGACACCCTGCTGGACCTGACGCAGCGTTACGGACAGTCTGCCTTTGGATTCGGCGCTGGCCATGGTGCTGGAAGTCCTAGTCGTTACTCCCTCACACCTGCCGCGGATTTCCTCTCTGGTCAGACGGGAAAGTCGAATGAAAGTGGCGGGGAGCAGACCAGCGACGAAGACGACGGGTTCGACCACCTCGAGTCTCGTAAGAGAGGTGCTGTGTTCGACGAAGAGAAGCATTCGAGTGGTCTCGCCAAAAAGCCGAAAGAGCAGAGATCTCTCCGGCTGAGCATCAATGCACGGGAGCGGAGACGAATGCACGACCTTAACGACGCTCTGGACGGTCTGAGGTCTGTGATTCCTTACGCTCACAGTCCGTCCGTGAGAAAACTGTCTAAAATTGCAACTTTGCTTCTTGCAAAAAACTACATCCTAATGCAGGCACAAGCGCTGGAGGAAATGCGCCGATTGGTGGCTTATCTAAACCAAGGACAGACTATAACGTCACCAATTCCCACCGCACTAGCGCCTTTCGGGCAGGCGGCTGTATATCCGTTTTCGGGCACGGCACTGGCCACCTGCGCGGAGAAATGCAGCTCGTTCTCCGGGACCCCATCCAGTCTCTTCAAACACTGTAACGATAAGCCTTGATTATCACGCTCTGAACTCCTTTATCCTTGTGTCGATCTAAATGCGCGTTTGAAATAATTTGTTGGGAATGGGTTTAGGTCTTATTCAAAATCCTTGCTACATGTCTAAATAACTGTTTCATCCAGATTTACTAGCTAATAACGTTAAATAACACAGTATTATTGGAACAAGCTTTCAAATCATCAGTTTTCTCTGTTTTTCTCTTTTATCTCAAATGAAGGATTACCAAAATATATATTTGTGGAAAAAAATGAAATTGTGTGTTACTTGCGGAGAATGTGTGTGTTAATACAAATCTCAAGTTTTCCTTTCGGCTCCAGCGTTATTGATGAACTATGCAATATGCCGCAATGCAAACGACAAGGCCCACAAAATAAGTTGTTAAAGAATGGTTTAAGGATGGCTTAAAAACCTGTTTGTCTGAAATGAATAAACGAGCTGAACTGCCACCTAGTCTATCAGTGTATTGGGATAAACGGTGTAACATTTAAAAATGTTTGACCTGAGAAGATTTGTTTTTGTTATCGCACAATTCACTTGATTGTATTGTACAACTGTGAATAACTACTCGATCAAGCCTACAAACATTTGATCTTGTTGCGACATGAGTTTCATACTGTATATTGTTTATATGTCTTTATAATTAAAACATATATCTATGAACAGTGTCTGTTTTTCTTCCAAGCATACGCTCATTTTACTGACTTTTTTATTTGACGTTAAACTTAAGAAAAGTTATTATTATCGCTTATTGTGGAAAACGTGCCAATACGAAAGGGAACAAAAATATTTTGGAGCAGAATTTCAAACTGAACTTTACGTTTCATAAAATCATGGACAAAATTTGAACAGGCCCTGACATAAACTGTTTAGGGTTTTGGTTTACAAGCAGACTCTGCACTTATTTAGCCAAGACTTTCAGTCGCAAGCTAAAGCAAACTCGATGTATTTTACGAAACAATTAAACAATTTGAAATAATGCAGTGCTGATAGTCTTTCATGTCTAACATAAAGCTTCCGGGGTTGGTGCCTCTGTTTGTAAACAGGGCCTACTACATAATTGGGCCAACACGAATGTCTACCACACTTTAGCTCCAACATGTATGCATTAAAGGTCTGTGTCGTGGATTGTAATCTATATTGAATTCGTATGATGATAATCTCTTAAATTAGACTGGTCTCTGGTCTTTACTGGTAAGATGCGGCCTATTGCTGTCCTACAGGGCGCTGGAAGCGCCTGGGGGCGGAAGGACCTGTCCGTGGGTATTTGTGTGATCGTGAATCGGCGTTCTGTAACTGACCCGTTTCACATATTAACACGATTTCAGTTCCTGTATTCCTCAGACTTGTATTATATGACCGTAGTTTTATACACACTGCTCTTTAACTAAACAAGTGTTTTTGTCATTGAATTTATATATCCGTTTGTTTGAGACTGTTGATCTTGATGTTTAGACTATTTTACACTGTCAGCAGAACAACTAAAAAATTAAGACATAATACATTTAAAAAATGTAAACACGAAATACAGTTTGTTTATTTTTTTATTTTTTTCTGCTATTACTTATTCTGTTTTGTTTTTTAACGAGCTTTGTCTGCTTGTTCGTGTACTATTACTTATTATTAGCACTGAAAAAAGGGATATCGCCGTTAATAATGAAAAGTGTTTATGATAGACGAAGGGCACTCAAGGGAGGTTCCCGTTGTATTATGCCATCACTTCTTATAGCCTCATTTTTGTACCGGTTCACCAGTTGTGCACTTGAGAGGAAGTGATCTTGAACTCACGCTGCGTTAAATGAACAGTCATCACTCCCAGTGGGTACGTCACAACCGTGTCGTGTCGTAACAGCATTATACCCCCGGCGTGTCGGACCGGCGCTATGCTGACATGACTTCACTGAACGCTTTAGACAAGCAGGAAACCACGCTGCAGTTTCACTTTTCATAATCACACTTGATCTAATCTAATTGCTGCTTATGAGGTCAATTGAAATGTGGCCGATGTAATGGAAGTTTGTTTCGTTTTTCTGAACTGTATATCGCGTTTCATAGCGTTCTTGTGGATTGACGCTGTTTTCCAATACGCGCTCTACGAAATGGCACTGATTTGGGACCTGGCTTCAAAATAAGTTTCTGAATGTGAATCAGACCAACTTTGACAACCTGCACACGAGATGGCAAATGCTATTTTTTATTTGTACATATTCATGCTGCTAAGTGTACCTTCTCTGTAAACCTTTCTAATTCTAGGGAATGTTATCAGAACGTTGGCTAACGTTGCCTAAAAGTTCTCTGTTATCAAAATATGTTCTTGCAGTAATGTTAGTATAACGTTTCTTAACATTATATATCACATATATCAAAAACGTTATTTTTAAGTAGTTAGTGGAGTGTTTTAGAAATGTTACACAATTATACATTGTTTGAATAAAGCGTTCGTTATAACCAAGCAATAACGTTACTACAGCGTCTTGAACTATCAAAATAACAGTTTTAACCTTTGTTACTTAATGGAAACGTTAGGGAAATGTTCCTACAACCTAAAATTCTTTGCTGGGAAGTGTATACAAGTGGTATGCAGTGTTGGTAGTCATTTTCACGTCTTACACTATTTGCCCTTCTTTTCCGTAGGATCACTGCAGAATGATTTCATTACCGTAGCTTGAAGCTCCTGTTTGTGTGCATTTGTCCCCCTTTGTGGGCAGCTGAGAGTAGGGAAAAACATAGGCCCTTAAGTTCCCAACACTGCCGAGTGCTTCTGACAGCTCTGCTGAGAGTCATTCATCTCTCGAGGAAGCACATCATAGCTCTGCCCTCGCTCATGTGCATACGACTCTAGCCGCGCATGCATGTTTCGGAATGCAGGCTTTGGCGGTGTGAACAGGCCAAAAGCAACAAACAGGAGATGGGGGCGGGCTGCTGAAAACGGCGCCCAGGTTGGTGCTTGTTTATGCACAGCAGATACCCAGAGACCGGAAGGCACTCAGGCATAGAAAGAGTGTCAGAGGCCTCTTGAATCATAACACTGGTTTTAGTAACTAGTTTGTGAGAAGGTATGAAAGCAGTACATTTCTGTAAATGTTGCTCCACGGACACTGTGTTTAAATGTATGCGTGTGAGTGATTTACAGCGTTTGCAAGTCTCATACAGATTTGAGGCTTTTTAGTGCTATATTTATTTGTTTCAGCCATTTAATATATGCTTCTACTGTATTTGTGTGTGTTCAGCTGAAGGCGTGTTTATTTAATAAGGAGGGGAACCCTTTGCTGGTCTGTGACATCACTGCAGCCCCCCTGCTTGCGGCCCAGTTTGTTGTATGCAATGACCAACTAAGTCGTTTGATTCAGGCCGACGTGAGGGACAATGCGGCATGACGGACCAGCCCTCTGTTCATTATTGTAATCAGACATGGATGTGGGAGTGCAGCACTGCCCATCTGTATGCCTGCTAACACTCTTAACATGGCATGCAGGCCAAAGCCCTTACCAACCGCCACAAGGCGCCTGACACCATGCATTTAAACTGTGGTATCATTGCTGGATGAGACCTAGGAGAGAATAGAAGAGGAGGTTAATGGTCCTAACAAGAAGAATTTTTGAGGCTCAAACTTGGCTCTTTCATGGCTTAGGAAACTCAGTTCTGAAATATTAAGTATATATTAACTGTGCTATATACCTTACTGTTACTGTACTTACTGTATGTCAACTAGTTTTTTTTAAATTCCTTTGAGAAATAAAATGGAGACAATTGTTGACATACGATAAGTACAGTACAGAATACGGTATATAGGGATATACAATGAATATTGATTCAATAGCTTAAATAATTTTTTTTTAAAGAATCTGATGGGAGTTTGTACCGGAATCTTTACTTTTGTTGGCAGACTTTGGTATCTTGGCAAGTCGGTGATAATTTGTGAGCACAGTCTTTAAAATCGTTGAGCTCTCAGCTGAGCCTCTATAGAGGAGACATGCCAGATTACTGGAGTCTTTATCTCAGGAGAAACAAAATGCGAACAAGTAATATTAAGGAGATCTCATTTGTGAGTTTCTCTGTTACTAGTGAAGAGGAAGAAAGTTCAAGCAGAATTAGCATCTTTATTTAGAGTCTTTTTAACTGCAGTCACAAACAGGTAAAGTTTCTGAAGCATTCTAATAATAAAACAGAGAACGTTTCGCTGTGGGCCTACAGGCTCTGTAGTCTTGCAGAAACACACAGAGTCTATAAAACCTGCGGTTGTCTCTCAGTTTGTCACTGTATGTAAGTTGACACGTAGAGCGACCTGTCCACTTCCTCAGCCTAATCTCTGTAATGGCCTCACACGCCAAACGGGTGGGGGGAAAATTGGGGAAGCAACAGGAGAATAAAGACACAAAAAAATGCACCAGTTCAACCATATCTCCCTTCCTGCCAGGGAATGTTTTCTATAAAACATGCAAAAAGATGTGCTTTTGATATGCAGCACATTAACAAGCATATGGACATTTCGTTGTACATTAATTTATTTGGATGTAACCCTAAAGACAATATACGCCCACACACACAAGCACGCTCACCCAGTCTGCCCTCCAGGAGGAAGCTTGGGAGAGACTCCGTTTTGTGAGGAGCAGGGGAGACAGTTAACATCATTAATTAATGCCAGAAACTATATAATTGGCCATCCATAATCCTCTATGCACGCAGGATTCTGACAGGCAGGCAAGCAGAGGTGTGCTGAACTGCAAAGGCTGATTCACCTGAATAAATCAGAATGCATCACACAGCTGTATGTGATGGAAAAAAATCCTAAACGCTCAGTGGTCACCCTTACAAACCAACAGCAACACACATTCTTTTCACTAATACTGAACTGTTGTGTAGACTATATAATGTATTACATTTACATTTATGCATTTGGCAGACGCTTAAAGCGACTTACATTGCATTATACTATACATTGTTTCTAAGTATATGCAATCCCTGGGATCGAACCCATGACCTTGGCGTTGTGAACGCCATGCTCTAACCACTGTGCTACAGGAAAGCATTATTTTTAAACATTATGAAGTATTATGGCAATCGCTTCATGCTCTCGAATATTGAATTCATTAAGCATTGTAAAATGTATTTCACGTTTCACACGGCAGAACGAAACTCTTCATAACTTGGACTAACCGGTACGCCGCCCCCGGCTCAAGCCGGCGCACGCGTTCCCTCAGGCTGGCAGGCGGACAGGAGGCGGAGGCTGCGAGCGAGCGAGAGCTGGACTTGCGCTCCGCATTCCTGGTTGTCTGAGACGGAATGAAAGGGAAGATTAATGGCGTTTAGCGCGGCAGTGAGACTCGTGCGTTCCTAATTAAAATCGGACGAACAAGCGCGCGGCCAAGGATCAGTGGCTTTTAATGAGGAGCTTGTAGGCTGATTTGGGCATAATTTTCTGCTTAATAAGGCTGGTTTAAAAAGTCATTTTGGTGGGATGGGACTCGTTTGAACCTGCTCATTATCAATGAGGGCACCTCACTTAAGTACTTCAGGAAACGCTGGCTTTAATTAATATAGAGTTGCCACGTGGATGCGTTGACAAGAAAGAGAGGAAAAGAGAGAGCGGGCGAGGGAGGGATGAAATTGATGAAGAACTTTCAAGGGCAATGGTTTCATTAAGCGGCTTCATTACAAACTGAGTAACTCTTTCTGTCACTTGAATGTCTGGCCTCTGTGTTGTACAGTGCACACAGGGATGTGTGCACTGGACTGGTCCTGACATTTTAGAAGAGCTGACCTCCGTCCCCTTTAATGTCCCATTCAGAGCTTTACAATTCACTACGCAACCCCTGTTATCTACAGCACTGACTGATGGGAGATCGACCAGAGCATTTGTAGAGCAACACATTAAAGCCATTTATTTGCCATTAGCATGTTGTTGTTTAGCAGAGCAGGCTGTGTGTGCATGCTAGCTCAGCGTGAGCACTGATAAGTCATACTACTCCTCAGCATGTCACGGGTCCAGATGAGCTCGGGTTCGAGAGGGTTGTTTGGCTTGAAGTGATGCGCGCAGGCGGGGGAAGAGGGAGGGAGCAGCAAGATTTAGCTAAACTAGTCCCAGTCGATCCTTTTCTGCAGTGAATTGGGCTAAAGACTCTCAAAGCCTCTTCATCCCATTGTGCTAATCTGCTTATGACTGATTCTACATTTTAGGATCTTTATCATGTGCAAGTACTTGACTCCAGAGGCTTCCACTTAGAACCCAGTCAGTTACCAACACAATGTGCCTGTGTTGCTTCTCTCTGTTAACAAGTTTTCTGCCTTGTTTTGTCAATTATGCCTGACTTTTCAAGAAACCTGATTGTGCAATCTCCTTTAATAGACAGATTGTTGTATCATTGTTTAATGTGTTAGAGCACATGCATCTTTCTCTTCACACATACACACACACACTTGTTTCTATGCCTTATGGGGACTTTCCATAGAGATAATGACGTTTATACTGTACAAACTGTATATTCTATCCCTTAAACCTCACCCTACCCTAAACCTAACCCTTACAAAAACCTTTCAGCTTTTTTACATTTAAAAAAAGCATCATTTAGTATGTTTTATAATCAGTTTCCCTCGTGGAGACTGCTGGCTTGTCCCCACAATGTAGGTGTGTTTAACTTTTACCATCCTCGTGGGGACATGTGGACTCCACAGTGATAGAAAAACATGTACACACACACACACACACACACACACACACACACACACACACAGAGGCTCATTTTAATCATCTCAATGGGATCCGCCAACATGATTCCAGCTTTTTAGACTTGTTGATGTCATTTACACACTCACCCCCTGAACACCAATCAATATCAGGTAATGTCAGCCACTTTTTGAAGGATTAGAAAGGACTAAATGGGGTTTTGTGGCGTTTTCACTGAAGGATAATGCTTCTAAAAGATGGTAATAATGAAAATGGATTTGTGTAATTTCTTTTGGACTTAGGGTTCTCCAGGATAAGGGGGCTGGCAGAAAGGGCTTCTTAACATGCTTTGAAATGAAAGGGATCCAGTTGTTTTTCAGGTCTTCAGGCCCTGAAGTAGAAGCTTTAGAGCTGGAGAGAGAGAGAGAGATGTTCTCTAATGCTTCCTCAGCTAATACTAATGTTCAAGATAAGCCCCTTTGCACAAGTAACTTGTTATTCGCTGAAAGATAATGATGTATGGAGAATTTTTCCTGTTATCTTTATTGTTTTGTGTTTTTTCATTTTTGTATGACACAACATCGCTCTTGTTTTGAATGTATAGTCTCATGGCTTAAGCGTGTTTATCAAAGCAGTTCATCTCAATCCACATTAATGCCCACCAATAAGATACAATTCAATTTATTGATTTAACATGCACTGTTTTTTCAAGCGATCTGCAACCAATGAGGAAAACATCAAGCAGCAATAAATAAATGAGCAAATTTGCATGAAATACTTTTAAATATATATTAATATACATTTTAACATTTTAAACTTGTTTTATAACCAATTAGTTTCTTTGTGTTACCAATGTCAAATGGAATAGATGAATGACACCAATTAGACTACATGGAGTTTAACATGTATGATTAAGATACAAGATACATTAAGTTACATTGGCAGGTCATCACAGTCTATTTAAAAAAGAGAATATGAATAATATTTACAGTAAATCTCATTGTAGTGCTTGTTTCTTTCATAATGCTGACCCCCCCCAATTCAAGATTGTGTTATTACTCAGACCTGCCATCTGCATGTAGACAATTGAGAGTGTGTAATGACAAAGTGTTTGGTTTCATGTGATTGGAGGTGTGTTATGGGCAATCCTGCACCCCTCTGTCGTTCAGGTTGATGTGACAGCCTCCCATCCATCATGCTGCGAGGGGCCGATCCATACGAGGAAGAGGGGGGTGTATCAGAGGTAATATTCTCCCACTTAATTACTCTAGAAGGATAATGGCCAAGATGACTTTGAGGAGGACAGACGACAACAGTTAAACTGATACTGGCTAGAATCACCCAAAATGAAGAAGCATGGTGCTATTGCTATTATTGGCCTTTTTAAACTCATGGTTTACGTTTAATGATGTTATGCGTGTGAAGATCAGGACATGGGTGGAGCATTTATGTTGTAGTGCATGACAAGTATGAACACTGTGGACTGTGTGTGTGTGCTTCATTACTGCCACTCCTCTGCACTTCCTCAGATAATCCTCACACCCTGCAGAGACTACAGGAGAACTGGCAGAAACACACACTCAGACACTCACGATGTGCACACACACTACTTCCATTCTGTGTGTCAGATCTATAGGATGTGATGGAGCCATTGTATTAAAGAAGGTGGAAATTGTCATTTGGTCATTTATCCCTGAGGTGGCAGGCAGAGTCGTTTTATCTACATGAGTTTGTGACTTTCAACAAGTCCTTTACTAAATCTGTATGATACATGTATACATGAATATGTTATATTCTGTATTTAATTTATTTCTGTTCAGTCATTATTCCCACTGACAATTTTATCATGTCTTATGTATAAATATTACTTATTTAAGCTTTAAAACATTTTACCAATGATGTAAGGAAAGTACATTTAATATAAAATTTATAAAAAAGTATATAAAAAATATACAAAATAATATAAAAAAGTTAAGTCTTAATATACGATTTTGTATATTTGACAGAATATAAGTTCCTGAGCAACCATTCTTTTAAGATGGATTCTTTATAACACAACATCGCTCTTGTTTTGAATGTATAGTCGCGCAGCTTAAGTGTGTTTATTTCAATCCACTTTCATGCCCACCATTAAGACACAATTGAATTTATTGATTTAACACCCAGTTTTCTCAAGCGACTTACGACCAACAGGCAACTGGCCTGTTAAGATGAACAGCCAATAACGTTTACTGCACAGCCTACAGACAAACATCCTGAAAGTTTTCAGGCAATGTTTGACATAATCCACGGTATCCCTTTGAACCAATCATCTCTGGCCCATGTACTGCTTATCACAACAGAAAACAATAGCTGATACATATCAAAGACTTAGGGCATATACATTTGCGTTCCTCCATACATTCAGATACCTCTTATACTCAGAACATGGGATTTTCCGTCCTATTCCTGGCTCTTTCATTTTAATCATGGCAATGGAATCAGATAATCTGGGCCAGAGAGCAGGTTTTGATTGTTCTGATTGAGTCTCTTTTGTTGGGCAGATATGAAGCCATAAGAGGATTTAACACAGTAGATTGTCTGATTTAATCATGTTTGTAGAAGTAAAGCAGCACTTACATGCTTGGAGGAGGTTAAAACACAACAGGTCAAAGAGTCGGAGTGGTTTCGTTTAATAGGTGGTCTGATCAAAGGTTAAAATATAAGTAGTTATTACAAGCAGTACGAGCAGTTATTGCTATGAACCTTCTTAAAAAAGGGTTCTTTGCTTTAGTGCCATAGAAGAACCATTTTGAGTACCGCAAAGAACCTTCTAGTTAAAAGTTTAATTTTTAGTTTATTTTTTATATTTTTATATTTAGTTTATATAAGTTTATTTTTAAAATGTCTTTTTACCTTTCTATAGGCTGTAGAAACTTTGAGCTACAAAGAACCATTTGTGCAACAGAAAGGTTCTGTGGATGTTAATGGTTCTTTATGGAACCATACAGCCTGACCTGATATGACCCTTAAAAAGTACTTTAATACTTTAATTGATAAAACTTAAAGTTTTCTCAGGAATGTTGGTGAACAGTGCTGATTGTGTAGCTGAAGTTTGTATGTATATGTGTGTTTGTTTCTCTCTTGTGCGCTCTTTAATTTCTTTATTAGTGAGAGGTGACTAGCAGGCTGAGAGAGTGAAAGCCAGTGTGAGATACAAGACACACACACACACACACACACACACACACACACAGGACTGCATGAAGTTTGTGGGGATCAGGGGAGAGATACACACCTGCTTTATTAATCCCTTCAGTAGCAGGAGGAACAAGAGTGCTCACACACACACAACACACACACACAGGCAAAAGTGTATGACACTTTAACGTGTTAATGACATAAGTCTATTTCTGTAGACTGGCAGACTGTCTGTCTGGTTTAACCATGACAACATTCATGTTTGTATGTGTCATTGGATGAACATGTACGTTGCTCAATTAATTAGCATCTTAAATCAGAAATGACCGCCCGGCCGTCTCAGTGACTTGTGGATCTAGTGTTTGAGAGTGAGTTGATGTTGATTAGACAAGTAAAATCTTTATGGCAGCTTGCGACTGGATGTTTGTTGGTACGTGTTTGTATGCGTTAGCATGCATGTGTGTATTTGTGGGTAGGCCTGTGCTGACAGTCATTATTTACATTAGAGCTGAAGGGTTTCTGTCTTCGCTCTAATGCTCTGCTGTAATCCAGCTGAGAGCTCTTGCACAGCTCAGCTTGAGCAGGGCCAATTTCCCCCCAAACCCTCTCACACGCACTAATGCAGAAACATTCATCTCTAAATTGGTTTCATTCATGTTGCTCAGCTCTGTGCAACCTTTCGGCTTTTTGAAAGACATTCTTGAAAGATCTGCCATGGATCTACGGGTTACAGTGTAAAGTAATATTTGATGTTTTGCAAACATATGTAAATGTAAAGCTCACATCATACATGGTATGTATCAATTACCATAATCATGTACCATGTATTCACATGTTACTTGGTACTTTAAATGCTCTCTCATTGTAAGTCGCTTTGGGTAAAATTGTGCGCTAAATAAGTAAATGTAATTTGTCTACAAAACATTACAATGCTAAACCAGTAATCCAATGCATACAACAGGTTTTAAAATCATGTAACAGGATGTTAATATCATAACAACACACATTAAGGTATATCAGCACTTAAAGTACATCTGTTATCCTTATGTACTGCATGTGCCATTTGGATCAGACATTCTATTCTGACTGTAGGCCCAGACCCCCCATCTGCCTCTCTTTCCTCCCCAAGAGTCAAGGTCAAGGCTGGGCATCTTCCCCCTCCCCTGCAAGGTATCATGGCTGCTGATTTGTGTGTTCATATTTAATGTGTGTTTATGAGTGATTATAACTGATATCAGGTCATGGAGGCACAGATTAACACAAATAATTGTAATGGTGACCAGCTGTTTCCTCTCTTATCGGAGTGCCTGTCCTGTTCTCTCCCTCTATTTCCCCCTCTCCCTCTGGTTTAAAGCACTCCCCTGTCCTAGAGATTGTTCTAGATTAGAAAGGGGAGTAGCAGTGGGGTGAGTGCTCAACCAAACGATGATCCATATTAAATCTCTCTAAAATGAAAATTGCAAAGATTTAACAGGGGATCATGAGCAATGGTGAATTTAATCACAACCTGCTGGCAGTGAAGTGTGTGTGTGTGTGTGTATGTAAAAGCAACTACAGTGTACTGGCATTGTGAACCACTATTTATTTACTGTTAAAAGTACGTGTTTTGTATGTGTCTCTTAACCTACCAACCAAAGATTCTCTTAAAGGGACAGTTCACGAAAAAAGCAAAAAATGTATTTCCGCTGTAAAACAGAAAAGAAGATAGCACAATGTTGACACTGATCTTTTACATACAGTTAAGGTGTGCACAATAAAATGATCATAAAAATAGTTCATTAAACTTGTTTAAAAGTATTCCAGGTGTTCTGGAATATTTTGTAAATATATATATATGTGTGTGTGTGTGTGTGTGTGTGTGTGTGTGTGTGTGTGTGTGTGTGTGTGTGTGTGAATTTACATTTTAGTGGTTACTTTCCCCCTATGAGTCACGTGCTTTCTACCTCTGGGCTGTGTGTGTGTTTGTGTGTTATTGTGACACCTTTTGAGCATGAGACCTGTGGCTGCCCGCCCTATTTGTGCTCACCTTCATCTATGTCTGTTCTATCTCTAAACACACGTGATGGACCGGTCAGCCCTAAGCAAATCTCTGTCACTTATTCTCCCTTCTCTCTTGGCTTGCTCTCACTTCTTCTCTCTCACTTTCTCTCGCGCACACACGGTCTTTCTTTCTTGGTCTGTCTTCGGCAGTAAGTGTGTTTGGCTGTTGATTCACTCAGAATGCAGTCGGGTATAGAGCAGATGGTGACCGTATTCGGTTTTCCAGACTTGCATTAAGCGTTCGTTATCGGCCGTAAATGCAGCCAAACTCTCCCCACCACCATAAACTTAACCCCCCCCCACACACACACACTTTCTCTCTTTTTGTCATGTCACACAAATCCTTCATCTTCCCTCAACTGTTAACAGCCTTGATTCGTGGTATCAGACTCCATATTGTACAGACACTTAATTGATTAATAATCCATTATCAGTGTTGCATGTTGAATGAGGTTTTCTACAAAACCTTCTCTGCAGTTCATCTGGTCGTTGGTTGGTGAAGCGTTACGTTAGAACTTAAATGTGTTCACTGATATTATCTGATGGTGAGGGAGATCTAATGAAAAGTAAATTGGATTTAAAATATGGATAATTTTGGATCTAACAAACTTAACAGGGTGACATCAGGCTCTAAAACCCTGTGTCGTTCAAGCTGGAGCCTTTATTTTAAGAATGATACTGTACCTGTAATTGTATTGTATGTACAGAATATGCGCTTTGCTCTTATCGATGTCTCTTTATAACATCTTATCTCATACAGCATCTCTCTCGCTCTTCCTTTCTCCCTATTTCTTGCTTTTTCTCTCTCTCTCATTTTTCCTGTAATCAGAATGACAGAGAACGATAAACCCTGTTAGCAGTGAATCAGCTCTAATCTCCTGCACGAGGCAAAGATGAACACTAATCCACATCTGTGCATACCAAATGTTTACCACTTATATTTCATACTCGCCCATCACGTGCCATACAGCCAGGCATATGTGTGAAAGAAGTGGGAAGAAAACTACAATGTAATTAAATAAAATTACAATTAATGTTTGCAATGCACAGTGCACACAGTTCATTCATAGTCGTGTGATTATGGAAAATTTATTGTATACTAGATATAGAATATATGTATATATCTAGAATTTATCTAGAATTAATTGATAATGAAAAATATGAAAGGAATCTTAAGAAAGACTCTGAAAATGGTTTCTACAGTTTATGCTGTACATACTGATATTCTGCCACCAACCTGATGTGAATCATATTAAAGCTGCATTTACATTGTGATTCAATTCACCTTTCAACAGAAGCCCATATAAATAGACATTGTATTAAGTTTCATGTCTAGGTCTCATAGGCGCTAGACCAGATCAGTGATGATTTTTTTGCATGAATCATTTGTGCAATAGGACACCATCTGGCAAAAAACAGAGTGTGTGTTGGATGACCACAGTTTTCCTCATGCATTAATTAGGGCATATTGAGCTTAATATAACCTTTAAAATACATCTATTAAAAAATGCTTCAGAGAAATCATATTTCCCTTCATTTTAACTTTCACTGTATTGAAGAGAGGTATGGATTCACTGTCACATTGCATGTATATACTTTATGTATGGTAACCATAGAAATGATTTGTGGACACCCAATTTAAACATCTTTAACAGCAGCAAAATATTTTTTATTGCCAAAAAATATATTGCAACTACTTGTTAACTTTCAGTCTTTAGAGTATTAGTAGACTGTCTACCAACACTAACAGCTAAACCAGTCTAAGCTGGTTGGCCGGTCTTAGCTGGTTTAAGAAGGAAGTAGCTGGTCAAGCTGATCTTCTAGCTTAGCCAAGCTGGTTTCAGCTAGTAAATCAGCTTGTAAGACCAGTAGGACCAGCTTGACCAATTAAAAAATACATGCTAACTTATTCCTCTAATCCTAAGATTAACACTAACCCTAACCTAACAGTTCATCAATACTCTAGTGAGAGTTAACATGTATTTGCAAATAAATTAGTTAGTTGACATGTAGTTACAAACTTGTCGTTGGTAGAATCTCTAAAGTGGAGCATTAAAATAAAGTGTAACCCATCATACAGTCATGTGTTTTATGTTTATTTATTGAAGTAGTTGTAAATTGTTTGCAATGAAATTAAAGAGGCACATATTCAAATTCCGTGGGAAGTTTTGGGGAAGTCATCTCACTCATACTCTGGTCCAAAGTAGAGACCAGAGTATGAGTGAGATGCATCATGCATGTGTTCTGTGCATGTTTATTTAAAAATGTAACAATGAAACAAATGTAGAGCTAGTCATCAACATGTTGTGCTTCTGTTATTGGTCTTATAATTCTCATATTTTATATCTGCAATATTTTCTCCCTAAGAGACTTTGCCATGTAAAAAAAAGCCTAAAAAAACAAACATACAAAACAACAAACAAAAGCAGAGGAAAATCTTTGCACAAAAGATTTGAAGCCTTAACTTTGCATCAAATGAGACAATTGTTAACACAGATTAAGTGTATAGAGCTTTATAACCCTGGATAGCATAGGTAATATAATCTATAGAAGAATATGATGAGAAATAGTTCATATTGAAACCTCTGAGTCTGGTATCCTGTCAAACCTAAGCACAGTTTGAGACAGGGTTGAGAACCCATAATGTCCCATGAATTCTGTGCTAAAGTGCCAAAAAGGTTTTTTACAGCCACTCTATGCATTCATAAGCATTTAGGCCTGTGAGTTTGTTTTATAGACAATCACTTGATTTTAATACACTGTGGATGTATCAATGCACAGTAACTGCTTTATGTCTGTCAGTACATCCACCCATCCATCCACTCACTATCTCACTCCCCACTCTCCCTCACATACACACACACACACACCTACACACAGCGTGGTGATGCCACCTGTCTCTAATGGCTGTGATCTGCTGGGTTGCGTAACCAAAATGTCCATCAGCTTCGGCCTCCTGCTGACAACACTGCAGTGGTCCACTCGCTCACTGTGTGTGTGTGTGTGTTTGTAAGTGTGTGCATAATGGTGCATCTATTTATGTTTGTCTATAACCCATTGATTTCCTTGGGTCATGGTCAGAAAACTTTAAAAAGAGTCCTTGTCCAAAGAAAATTATGAGTGCTTCTCTTTCAATTCATTCACACACACACACACACACACACACACTCTGAGCCTGCCCAGTGCTCCAGACAACTTAATCTGTTAAGCGACATTTACTCTTGAGGATGGTGCCTAAGAGAGAATTTGCAGTGATTTAAAGGGATTGATTTAATTACTTTGATCTGTGTGTCGTATTTATTTTGTAGGATCTAAAGTAAAAAGCCAAGCGTTTGGCACATAACTAATGCGAACCATTAGTCTGATTATGTGTCTTGTACTCTCATAAAAACCATGTAGCAATTTGTACCTCTTTTCATCACTCTCTCTTGCTCTCTCTCTCTTTCTCTCTCTCTCTCTCTCTCTGTCTCTAGAGAAGGGTATAATGGCTTTTAAATAATGTTTCATTGTTGCAGTTAATCCAGATTATGGAAGGATATGGTGTGTGTCAGTTCACGGTTCAAACTGAATCTCTCTACTGACTTTTTGACACACATTTCATAAACGATCCAAATCCTGTGATGACAGTGATACAGCTGTTCTCCCAACGCACCAAGATTTATTTGTTTAACACTTTCTTGGTATTTATTTGGAAGTTCCTTGACATGCCATACACCTAACTGCCAGTCCTGAACATTTCGCTTGATTTTTGATGAAACGTCTCATGGAGTATTCTACAGTGTTCTTGGACATCCGAGCGAGAAGACAGCTTGACCAGGCACCGTGTTCCAAAATCCTCCCCCGTGCTGTCCACACTTCCCTCACGTCCATCTCTGCTGCGTGTATGTGTTTGGCGTTTTGGTGTTAGAGGTGTGAGATCGGCGTGGATGTGCTGCCAGGTGGCTCGGCCCACTTGTTCTGCATTGACTTTTACCTTAACTGCTGTTCCTGTGATCCACCCCAGCTCTCCAGCAACATTCAGCAGCCAACTATTATAAAACTTCAAGAATTCCTCAACTTAATATTTTCAGTCTGTTTTCTTCATAGATTGCTTGGTAGATTTAATTGTTTTTTTTGCATGTTATAGATTATTGCATTTACATAGGCTAGATTATATTTTCTATAGATTATATAGATTTTTTTCATGTTGCACTCCCATATTGGTACATGTAGGGCATAATCAGTATTTGGCTGTAACCCTACTGTACTGTATTGTAGTGTTATGGATTTAAATAATAACAACATGAGTGATAACACAATAAACAATAACTATTGAATTTCCAATTTTAAATTTGCAGGCTAAAAAATGGGCGAAAATCTTATACAGAAAGATTATGACACGACGATGACAAACAACACATTTCTAGGGGACCAGAATATTACAGAGACTTTAGGAGTAGATTCAGTCATATAAAATCATTTCAAAATAACTTAACATGTAATTTAGATGCTGCTGCATGCAGTACATTTTAATGGTTATTTGACAAAACTTTCTCATAGTGCACTTTCTGCAGATGTAAAGAGTCTTATTGAATATTCAGGGTTTGTATCACTGCCTAACAGGTCCAGTTGATTCATGACATTTCAGGGTCAGAATGAAGACAGATAGATTTAGAGCTCATTATGATCAATGTATTCTACACGCAGGTACAAAAAGCTCTCTGTTGGTGTGTATTACATACATGCAGGCTTCTGTTATCATATCATACTTTCTGTCTCACATACTTTGCATCTTACAGACTGCTTGTTATTACAGATATATTGCTATAATTACCTAACTTTGCAGTGCCTGTAAATGTCACATCTAGTCAGAGTTATGGACTTAATATTACAAAGAGGGTTGGGGCATGAGGGTGACTTAATATCATAATTTCAGTAAGGCCCGTTTCCATTTATTTTATACATATTTTTAATGCTTCTATTTATTTAACCTTTTGTGATATATGAGTATGTACTAGTTACACCCCTCATACTTTAGATCTGTGATGATAAAAAACAAAACGATAATCTGTTCATTTGTCCATTATATGAATATTAAAATCAGTAGTGTTGTAAAGTTGAGAGGTAAGAACTGGTTGCAATGTAAAAGTGTTTTATAATGCAGGTATAATAACAGTACGTGTCAGTGGGACTGTGAGGATGAATCACAAACTCCAGAAATGTCAGCTGCCTGCAGTCCAGTTATTTATGACTAATGTGTTTGGGCCCTTTGAAATATCCACCTCTTTAAGCGTGTTAACATCTTTATGCATGTTATTAGCATGCCAACACTCATTTATGAGGCATTAACACATAATAAAGTTCTCTGGATTTTGATTTGTGTTGTGTTCAACACAAAAGGAGAAATTTGATGAAGCCAAAGGACAGGACAGCACGACAAACAAAATTATATATTATTATGATTTATTATTTCTATTAAATTTACCACTTATCAGTTACCATTTTTACAGTGTGTGTAAGTGCAGTTATTTTAGTTTTGGTAACACTTTTATTTACATATTTACAGTGCATAAATACATGCAGCTAATCCTAAACCAAACCCTAATCCTAACCCTATAGTAAGTAATTGATATTACTCTGTATTTAATGTATAATTTACGTACATTGCATGTTTCTTATTTATGTGTGCATACACATGTTTTGTGTCATGTAAAAACCAACTGTAGAAATAAATGTGATTTGACTAGCTCTAAATCAGTCACAAGAGGTGCGATTAAGTTTGTTGTTCCTCCCAAATTTGATTTGTTTCTGTTTAAGGACTGTTTTAGGTCTCTCATTTTCCTACCTGTTTTCATCCTGGCTCTCACCTGATGTCACAGTGGAATTTAGAATGAGATATTTGAATGGGCCACACTGTGCCAACACCCGGCCGGAGCTGTTTACTCAGTGATGGGAGCACATTTGGGAACTGTTCAAATTCAAAGACATGCCAAATCATTCTCTCTTTCTTCTTCTTTCCATTCCGTCTCTTTGTGCGCCCGTGTCTGTGGCTCTCACCCTCTCTCTCTCTCCCTTGTGGTAAATGGAGATGTGAAATATTTAAACACACTTTGTTGTTTGGGGACAATGCACTCTAACAGATGGATGGGCCCCGCACGGGTTCGATGTATGCAAATCTCCATACAAAGCAGCCCAGGATGTTTTCAATCTAACACCAGCGCCTCAGGCCCTGTTTTAATCCCCCTTTACCCACAGCCAGCCTGGTTTTTTATCAAGTCAAACGCCGTAAGCGCTATGTCAACCTGGACATCTGGCCCCACCACGAAACCAGAGCAAAAAAGGGAAAGAGAAAAATTCGAGGGCGTGTGGAAGAGAGGAGCTGGCTGGGCTGAAGTGTTTGGAAATGGGTTTGGGATATGGAAAAACTCTGCGAGATAAGTACGGGTCTGTGCGGGATTGTATTTGAGCTTTGGAATAAAAGCTCTCAAGCCCTCTAACTTCACTCTTCCACCTCAATGGAGATTTGGGCCCCGGAGTCTTACGATTGCCTGGGAGGCAGACATGTTGCCGAGACGATCTCTCTCTTTTATTTTTCCTCTGCTACTCTCTCATTTTCACTCTGAATTCTTCCACTTCCTCTTTCTCGGCCACTTTCTTTCACTTCTCAAAGGAAACAAGTGACGCTGGAGGTCGTTGTGTTTGACTGATTGGTTTCTAATGTGACAAATGAAGTGGGGAGCAGCCAGACACCTGGAGACACCGGCGTTTCAGCGTTGAGAACACGAGCGTCCGCTCACACTCGCTCACCATCATGCAGGCAGCACGCTTGGACACTTGTTATTTAATTACTTGCACAATTAAAACATAGAACCAATGGTGCTTGAAAACTACGACAGCAGCTATAAACCCACCTATTATGTGGAAATGACTGATCTCATTTTTTTGTATGTTTAATAGATGGTTTGTCTATCTGGGTATGCAAGTAATATCAGTACTAGTACTACTAGTAATACTAGTTAGTGTGGTGTTTATAGTATTGTGGTTCTTTAGGAAAATAACCTGCACACTTTTAGTAAAAACCTGAAATCAATTTCAACACTACATAAATAATTTTTGAAGATCTTAAAATGCAAAAAGATTTGTGTGATATAAGAGTTAGTGTGTGTGTGTTCTTACTTATGTACTAAATGTCCCCACAAGGATGATAAAAGTCACACACACCTACACTGTGGGGACCAGCCAGTGGTACTAAAATACTAAAAAACATACTAACATACTACATATGTTTAATACTAAAATATATGCTTTTTTTTTAAAAGTAACAATGCAAAAAGGCTTTTGTAAGGGTTAGGTTTAGGGGTAGGGAATAAAATATACAGTCTAAACAGTATAAAAGTCATTATGTCTATGGAAATTCCCCACAAAGCATAGAAACCTTATGTGTGTGAGTGTGTGTGTGTGTGTGTGTGTGTGTGTGTGTGTGTGTGTGTAGCAGACATACCTGTCTCTTCACAGCTGCCTCTCAGACTGTGGGAGACCAGCTAGCATGACACCTAACATCGCTACACAGGGCCTGAGGTCTAGAAAGATAAACACACAAACACACACACAGCAGTGCTCAAGCCCTGCAGACCACCACCTGCCTCCATGTACTCGTCCACTCACACACACACACAATCCTAGATTGTCTCTTTACTTGTGTTTTCCTGCTTATAATACTAAAACTCACATACTAACACAAACTACCTATACTCATGCTTGTATGTATATGTATGCAAATATATATATATATATATTTGTATGATTAATGTAAACATGACTGTTTGCCTACAGCCTCTACAGCATACTGCAGGAGAGACCATGACCCCATATGGCCCAAATGACCCTTTACTGATTCATTCCTTCCTTCAGGTCAAACACAAACATTCCATGCTGTCCATTCCAGACAACACAACCGTAAGGTGTTTTTGCATATCTGCCGGTACATGTGAGATTATGGTCCTGATTTAAAGAAACGTACAGAGAGAGAGTCGGAGAGAGAAAAAGAGCGAGTAAAGAAAAGATCTGGGGGTAAAAGCAAGTGTGAATCTGAGAGACCAGATTGCCTGGCAACAGAATGACCATCATCTGGTGCAAGAGAAAGAGTGAGAGAGAGAGACAGAAAGAAAGAAAGAGAGGCAGAACATGAAAAAGAAGAAAATATGGTGGTGGTTTCAGTGTCCGCTATGCCAAAACAAAATATATTTTTACTCAATTAATGAATTTTTATTCAGTTAATTGTGTGTGTATGGCCATTTTAGACACAAGTGAGAGCCTGTTATGTTAATCAGAATAACATGTAATCAGAATTACATAGGGATTCAAAACAAGGAAAATGGAAGCACCAAACTTCTTTGTGTAAATATAACACAACACGCAGTACCAAGGGTCAAATCTTCATTTAACGATGCAGTATTATTACAGAGATTCCCACTGGCCCCATCAGTAAATGACATTTTGCTTTCCTGATGTCTGGTTGAGACTTCTAGCCAAACGGTCTGGGCTCACTGTCACAGTACAGCCTTAGGCAAAACTAGAACAGTCCCCTCTCTTCTCTCTCAGCTCTCACCCTCTTTAAACACAGTGGAGGAGGGGCTATTAGCCAGTGCTAAAAATGATGTTCTGCACTCTGAATCTATATTCTATATTTTATTTTTCAATAAAAGTTTTTTGCATTAATAAAATAAGGCATGAGAAGAATGCCAGTTAGATGAAATGTAAACCTACTTATGACTAAGATTAATAGTTGCCGCTATATTATCACTCACTGCCAAGTTACTCGATAGTTTTAGACAGTATTAATCCCAAAATAGCCGTTTTAATTTTGGATATGATCACTAGATGCAACACGCTGCATTAAACACGCGACGCAATGAATTCAAATCACCACAATGTTTTACTTTTGAAATTCCGCTTCACAGGCAGTTTATACAATATACTGTAGGCTACATTACTGTAAACTGAAATCTATGTCACGGTACTTTGTTTCAGGTAAATTGAGAATAATACCAAATGCAATATGCTGAATGACAAAGACAAATCAGCTGTTCTTATATACAAAGTTTTATTATATAAAAAGAGCGTTAATAAATTGAGAAAAGATAAGATATATGAATTACAACTAAAGACCAAATAGTAAGAATTTCCTATTTGGGTTTAACCTCTTTATAAGAAGCAAAATGGATATTAGCCACTCACGTTTCAGCACGCTGTTCTGTCACTTGCATGACAGATAAAAAAAGCAAGCAGTGGACATGATATACATGAGCTGGCTGGGAAAGTGTCTGGATTTACGGTGTGTCTGAAGCCCCCGTTCGCCCTCTAAAGTCCAGCAATAAAAGTAACTTGCTGCTTTACGCGCTCCGCTGGGTTGATATCTGTATGTGCGCGAGTTTCTTTTTCGTCTTTTTCCACCTAGTCAACTTTTCCCGCTGTTCTAATTAATGGATGCTTAGTGTGGGTGTGCCCTTTCTACCGAGTCCCTTTAGTATAAACATAATTAATGCCCGGCGTTTTTATGGAGCGAGTTATCAGTATTCAGCTGCGCGCCCCAGAGGAGCGGACTGAACCGCCGCCGCTGCCGGACCCGCTCGACTCTGCTCGGCACAGGGACACTTGGAAACTGTGTGAATGCATACAAGTGGTATTTGTAAGCCGAGATCAAAAAGCATTTACCTTTAGATGTTTCCTGTTATGAATATTCAATGGCCTTATTGAAATCTAATTTAGGTCTGCTTATCTCTGGGGTTTTTAATCAGTGCACATAGCCTGAGGGCAGATCTGATTGACAGCCAAACTTTAGTCAAAGAGTGAGAGAGAGATTTAGTGGTGAACTTGTGTTTGGGGCAAAAGAAATAAAGTCAAAAGATTCTGTTTTGAATACAAAAAAAATCTGGTATGAATAAGGTCTTGCTAAAACATTCACATTACACTGCGAATGTTAAAAAGTACACACACACAACAAAATCTGCCATCATTTACTCATCATTTGATTTGTGCCAATCCTAAAGACATTTAGCCAAATGTTCACACAAATAACAAGCGCATATAGTGGTCAAACTGCCTAGCTTCAAAACTGTCCAAAAAACATGAAATCAGAGGAAATTGATGAGAGAGAAATTGGTGACATGACATGAGGGTGAGTTAATGATGGCAGAATTGTCCTTTTTGGTTAAATAATTCCTTAACTAACCACTCTGATCTGAGCTCAGCTGTGCCACAGAGAACTGCAGCACAGCTTCGCTGATAAGTGATGACACATTTTAAGCTAATGACTTACAGAGACTGCTCGGTTTGAAACAAGAGAAGGAAATTTCCCCAGTGATGAGCTGATAATCAACAAAGAAGAGACTTCTATTAAACAAAAGCACAGAGAAGTGAAGTACGCTGAAGCTCTGAGCTAATAAAGACTCTTTGTTATGGAGACAATTCTTGTCCACGTCTTAAGAACATGTAGCACTATCATTCCTACGCTTATAAAATACATTAATCATTGAGCACAGACAGAAATTAGTAGGTGTTAAACATTGTTTTATGTGTGACATTGTTGGGAAAGGATAAATTAGGCGAGGCTCAGTTATTTTATGTTTAGTTAAACATTAACTAACATAACTACCATTAACTAGATGAACTAACTAACAATAAACAATATATTTTGACATTTATATGAGTACATATATCTTTACTCATTTAACTTGATACAAATACAATTGTTCACTGTTCATTTAAGTTAGTTTATTGTGCATTAACTAAAATTAACAAGCACACCTTCTGACTTTGTATTAGTATTTA
The DNA here is from genome assembly GCA_036877575.1 of Botia almorhae. Taxonomy (NCBI): domain Eukaryota; kingdom Metazoa; phylum Chordata; class Actinopteri; order Cypriniformes; family Botiidae; genus Botia; species Botia almorhae. The sequence continues at coordinate 95,486 of JAZGTJ010000541.1, forward strand.
TATTATCATTATCTAAAATTAATACATGGTGTATAAGTATTGTTAACTGCTAGTTCATTTTAACTAAAGTAGTTAACTAATGTTAACAAATGAAACCTTATTGCAATGTTACCATATATGTATTATTCACAGAGCTTTATCATTTACCGTTGCTGTTTTTAATTAACGTTAAAATGATAAATTATAATAAAATTATAACGCTTTAATTATTATAACAAAAAGCTACAATTATACAGCAGTGGTGTTATTAATGTAAGTTTAATTTGGCTTACTAAAATTATGTTTTAAATTTAATTAACACGGACAATGACTGCTGATAGCCACAGTTTCAGAGGTTTAGGCAAAATATTATGTGAATAAGTGACAAAAACCCCAAGTGACAAGAAAGTGTTACAATTATCTTCTCTACTGAAGCTAGATCACCCGGATTATTCAGATGGCTGGAAACACAGCTGAGAAATGAAGATCAGGCTTTAGTCACCACAGTCCAAAGCTGTAGAAGTTTCCCAGACATTTTAATTCTCTTCTTAGTTTCACATTGTATTATTTTGATTTCAGTGTACCCTCTTAATTCTCTCTTATTTTATAACTAGCTAATTCCATGGTTGTATTTGAGTGCATTTGCACATCTACTGTAAAGGCACTTTAAATAAACTATTGAATGCAAATGCAACGACCAATACAACCGATTACAATAAACTTATGTGCAAAGGAAATCAATCCTACAGGAGTTTTGCAAGATGTTTGACCGAAAATGTCAAAACATTCATAAGAAAATGATTTTCCTTGACTTTCCATAGTGTTACTGATGCCCTGCTGGGTGATCTTTATGTTCACATTGAGATAATGTTCTGAGTTCAGTTTCATGTTATCTCACATTGTTGCTTCACTGACACTACCTTAGCATGACATGAGCACAGGTGTGGGGCTCTGTCCCGGAGGGCTCCATTAAAACAGTGTCCATCACTACACAGAGCTACAGGACAGTGTGTGTAACACTGGCCATATGCTTACCAGGAAACCAACAGCTGACTGAGTTAATTGACAGAAATCAACATATCTGTGTGTGTGTCAGAAAGTTGTGAGTGAGAGGAAATGATTGGCGATCAGCAAGACCAGAGACGCTCCACAGGGAACGCAAAACAAAGTCAGTGGTAATTTAGTTAGTGGAGAGAGAGTTTGTAGCCACAGGGTTCAGCCTTTAACAGAAGAGAGAGAGAGAGAGAGACAGAGGGATAGACAGAGAGAGACATGCTTAGAGCTTTCTTATCAACAGAGTGCTTTTGTTTGTTTTGTATTGTTTTATTAACATGCATTTTACTTTATTTCAGTTATTTTTCACTCAGATTAAAAATTGTAATTATTAGTTAATTTACTGTTGACATAATTCAGTGCATTGCCCTTGAACTTGGACTGAGTGACTCCCCCACACCACAAAATTAAGATGCAGTAAAATGCATTCTAACACATCATTCCATATATATATATATATATATATATATATATTTAATCAATAATAAAAATATATACAGCATTTGAAGGGAGACTAAAAAGGGCATCATGCACTAATCAGCATGCAGATCAGACCCCTGTGTGTGTGTGTGTGTGCGTGTGTATGGGGGGGTACTGTGGAGAGGACATTAGTTGAGACAACGACTCGGTGACATTGTCATTAGCTTGAAGTTAATTAGTAATTAACGGCACTATTTCACTCAGATGCATCTCGGAGTTCTCTGACAGGCTCTTTACTCCTCTGCTGCAATGCAAACCAATAACGCGCACGGGGGGCTGTTCCTTTGTCACACCCCGCGTGAGTTAATTAAGTGCTTTGCCATAATCTTTAAGATATGCAAAGCTGTGATATTATGGCATGTCACAACCAGCTGTGTTCAATTTAATATCCCTAAAACAAACAGTGGCCCACTTTATTTTTGTTTGATCAAAAGCAGCATGCAGTTTAACAAACTGTTGAAAAGGTGTAAAAAATGTATTAGTAATGGAAAAAATAGACCTTTGGGTTCATTTAAACAATGTTCAGCTGTCCATACAAAAGCAACGATTTGAAAGCATGTGTATTCCAGTGGTTATGTTATTTAATTCAGTGACAATTTGTGTGCTCAGTTTGGCATTTGTTGTGGTCACATCTTTAAATATATGAGACAATATATATGTGTGTGTGTGTGTGTGTGTGTGTGTGCGCGCAATATATGACACAGATATATTGCATGCACACACAAACACACACACAAACACATGAGCAGAGGTCTGGATATTGTCACCTGTCACTCAAAGAATCTGGATGTTCGCATCATCGGCCTGAGTTGATGTGTTCTACCTTGAATTTACATTTACTCTTTTTACAAAACAACAAAATATATGTTGTGTAATAAACTAAAACGTATATCTGATGTTTCCTGACGCTAAGTGAATATAGGTGTAACTGTAACTGAATGCTCATTTAAAAAGTGACTATTCACACAGGTGGACCATGTTGCAGAAGCTGAGTGTAGGTAATACTAAAATGACTGAAAAAAAAGTTAATTTCTGGCTGTGTAAATTTAACAGGGTTTGTTTATTGTGTTGGAATCATCAATGGACATAATTCCTGTTTGGGATTCCGAATTTATACTGAATACAATGATTGTACTTAAGTTTACCAGTGTCACTGGCAAGAACCATCTTCATTACATAGAACTGCATGGAGGACCCCTTAGTTTCGGTTATGACATAGTGTCGTCCACTTTGCCCTGGGCCCCTGATCTCACTTCCATCCTACAACCACAGTAACCGACATAACCATCTGTCTCTATGGTAACCTGAGGGAGTCCCGTGAGAGGGGTGACGGGTGACGGGTGACTGGCACAGGCGGATATTGCCAACTCACCAGCACGGCACGTAGCGACCTGCCATATGGTGCCACCCAATACATCCAGCAAAAGAGCAGAGGAAGGCCTGCATGTCCGTCCATACTGCTATAGCTCTGGAATTACAACCACAGGGTGAACGATATGGCTATACAAGATGCACTAGCATGTTAATCTACTTGTGGTTTTATATTGACTCTGCAATACAAGTAGGAGTCTTTAAATATATGTAGTTGTATGAACTGAACTAGATATTTTGGCAGTTGTACAGAGCTTAAGTTTGACTTGAAATGCAATGATGTCACAAACAAGGGAGGTGCTACACATGACGTTTTAGTTAAAAGCGCACATGTCCACCCGCACTTAAATTACAAACATAATGAGCTTTTATCAGCATTTAAATGTTTACGACTACAAACCTTTAAACGCCACTACACTATTAAATGGACTCTGGTGCCCCCTTGTGGTGTCCTATTACACTACAATTTAAATACTAACCTGAATTTATAAAATACAGGGAGAAAACGTTTCACCTGATAAAATATATTTTTATATATCCGCAAAATATGTTTACAAATACAAGAGAATACTGCATTTACATCGTTTTTACATTGTACATTGTCTCAGAAACAAAAATACAATGATGTTTACCAATAATGATTGTTTTGTGTAAAACATGACATTAATTCACAGATTACTACCTATTGTATTTCCTAGTTCTTTGTGACTGTGGCAATATAAGATTCACAAGAAATGATGCATCATATTTAGAATGTCTTTGCTACTATAAGATGTTGTTGGCTGTGATGATGAAACAAACCCCACCCACAAGTTACAAGTACTGTTTATCAGTACTTGTAACTTGTAATCCAGTTACAAGTACTGATAAACAACAGGAGCAGAAACAGATTAAAGGTCAAATAATTCCCTAAGAAAACTAAACATACAACATGTACAAGAAAAGCAAGGATCATATAAGCATTTCCAATTCAACCTAAATCAAATATGAATCAATAAATAAAAAAATTTCTCATGTTTAAACAAAACACTGTCATCACAAAGTGCCTTTGTGAACATATGACTTCACGTACTGGAGTCCCTCGCAAAGAACTTCGTTCTATTAACAGTTCATGTTTCTTTTCATCTGATATACTCTAGCAATAGGCCTGCAGTAACAAAGATATTGTGCAATATGTTTTACTCCACATTGAGAAATGAAATACATTTTTACCAGTTCCCTCCAGGTTTTTGAAGTCTGAGGTAAAACATTCCTAGGCATTTGTTTTCCTTCAATCTAACTAACCTCCACTTTAAAGAGTCAAAATTATT